>LKNJ01001005.1:0-112289 GCA_002120245.1 Maccullochella peelii
AACCGTTTCAATGGTTGAAAAGCGCTATATAAGTAAGAGTCCATGTACAATTCCATTACCTTTGATACTGTGGACCATGACATACTTCTAAACAGACTGGAAAAGTGGGTGGGTTTATCTGGCACTCAGTTGGTTCAGATCATACCTCGAAGACAGAGGCTATGTAGTTGCAATTGGTGATCATAAATCTGAGCGGATCACCATGACATGTGGAGTCCCTCAGGGTTCGATTCTTGGGCCACTATTATTCAACCTGTACATGCTCCCTCTAGGTCAAATAATACATGACCATAACATTGCTTATCACAGCTATGCAGACGACACTCAGATTTACTTAGCTCTTTCACCAAGTGACTATGGTCCCCTAGACTCAGTCTATCAATGCTTAGAGAAAGTAAATAATTGGATGCAATTCAATTTCCTTCAATTAAATAAAGACAGAAATCATTGTATTTGGTAATAAGGAGGAAAGATTGAAAGTTGTTGTTCAGCTTGATTCCAGAGCTATAAAGACGAAAACCCAAGTTAGAAATCTTGGTGTTTTAATAAACTCAGACCTGAGCTTCAGCAGCCACATCAAGGCAACAACTAACTCAGCATTTTATTATCTCAAAGACAAGACTTAGAGAAACTCATTCATGCCTTCATTTCCAGCAGAGTGGACTATTGTACCGGCCTCTTGTCTGGTCTTCCCAAAAACACAGTCAGTCAACTTCAGCTCATTCAGAACGCTGCTGCTAGAGTTCTAATGAGAACCGAGCACATTACTCCTGTCCTTAAATCCTTACACTGGCTTCCTGTTACTTATAGAATAGATTTTAAAGTTCTGCTGCTAGTTTATAAATCGCTCAGTAATCTTGGGCCAAAATATATCTCTGATCTCCTTGAAGAATATAAACCCAGTGGGGCTCTTAGATCTTTAGGAAGCAGTCAGCTGGTTGTACCTCGAGTCAGTACCAAACAGGATGAAGCTGCTTTTAGCTGCTATGCTGCACACAGATGGAACCAGCTTCCTGAAGATCTCAAATGCGCCCCAACTTTAGCCACTTTCAAAACCCAATAGTATTTCATCTTCTCAGTGCTACGCCCAAACCAACGCAGCCTCTTGCATTTTAAACACAGTGCTGAATCTGTGCTATCTAAATCAGGATACTATCTTTCATGATGCAGGAACACAGTTTTCATATCATTTGTCCACAATATGTCATCTGCACTTCAGAGTTCATGTTCATTTAACTCTGTTCTTCATCCATCCTTCACTTGACATGTCGTCATAACACCAACTTGGGTGTAAATTTGGCAGCAGTGGAAGCGTGGAGGCTTTTCTCACCCTCTGAACGCTTCCTGACATTGCTGTCAGCTCATATTGATATAAGATTATTTTATTACATCCAAGCAGAGACGTGAACAGTGATCCAAAAAAGCAGATAGGAGCAGAAATTTGGAACAGAGCCTGAAAGCCCATGTTGTGAATGTAGCCCGAGAGTGCAGAGCAACAAAACCATCATTACTCAGGTGCCTGCCAAGAGTGTAGCAGAGAAGCTGCTACTATAAGATGAACATAATAGGATGCTAATAAATCCTCTGGAGATCACTGCGAGTTCAAAACGATGTTTCCCAGAATGCTCATCAATCAGACAAGTGAGAGGCTGACTTGCTCTTGGAAGGCGTCCTGTTTCAGCACAGCTTCGCTTTGTCTAGCGTACAACCCACGCTCGTGTTTTTCTCTAATATCTCAATTTGATGTAAATAACCGTCATTTGATGACTAATGCTACAATCTTTTGCCGCTTCACTGTTCACTGTTGCCTCCAACTTGTCACTGTCTGATCAGACTGTCCTGTTTTCTCCTGTTTTGTCTTGTTGTGCCTGAGAAATGTAGGTTTGTATATTAATGGGTTTTTAATGGGTCACTTTGATGCAGTTTAGTGCAGTTTTTAGCCATACTAGCAGTGTGGCTCTAGGGATGGCAATGTTGGTCAATCGGTCAGTCCACCACTTTGGTAGAGACTGAAATCTCGTAACAAATATTACATGGATTGATATGAAATTTTGTACAGACATTCATGGTCCCCAGAAGATGAATCCTAGCAACTTTGACAATGCCCTGACTTTTCCTCTAGCTTCACCATGAGGTTGACATTTGTGGTTTTGAGTGAAAGTTCTTGACAACTGATGGATGGACTGCCATGAAATCTGGCACGCTGGCACATCAATGTTCCTCACAGGAAGAAGTGTAATAACTTTGATGATCCCTTAACTTTTCCTCTAGTGCCATCATCAGGGCCAAACTTTAATTTGTCCAATACTTTGGTTTATGACTAAATACCTGCAAAGCTAATGACATTCCCATCAACCACAGCTGTGCTTTGTGTTTTGTGCTAATTAGCAAATGTTAACGCTAACGCTAACATGCACAACTAAGATGGTGAACATGTTGCAGATTATTCCTCCTAAACATCACATTTTACATTACATTTTAACACAAGAATGAATTTGACATCTTCCTGTCTCCCTGTAGAAAGTCAGAGTGCATCCACGAGAAGGTTGCGGACTGTCATCACGAGGCCTTCTCATCATGCTACATGAAAATCATCAGTAAACACAGATTCTATGGGATTCTGATTAAGGATTAAAACAGGTAAGAAGCCCCGTTTGAAATTATTATAAGCCTTACTTCCAGATGTCAGAAGTTGTCACAAATGTGACAAAATGAGCCTTTACATGTGTGAAAATGTCACTTAATGGCCTTTTATCTGTTTTGATAGAAATTGACTGAATTGAACTGGATTATATTATATTAGATAGAATTGGATTGGAGTGGATTAGATTAGACTAGACGAAATTAGATCAAATTGGATTTGATAAAAGAAAAAAAAGGAAACCCTGATTTTATCCAAGAGGATAACATAAACAAGAAGATAAACAACTTCCATTGTTTCTGCTTTGGTCCTGAAAAGCTAAAATAACAAGACATGCTACACCAAACACAATAGAAACAGTATAAAAACATTACTAAATATACAAGACACTGGCTAAATTCTGTTTTTTTAAATAAGAGCTGGATAATGTAAAAAGTCATCAATTAATTGATAACGTATCAGTATTGAGGTGGTATTCAATTATCTGGAATGTACTATATTAACACTTCACCAACCTATTTAGAAGAACATTTTAATTTGCACAATGTATTACATTATCTGTGAGTTAATACATTATTAGCTGCTTTAAGCCTCCCTGCTCCAGAAAACAAATGTAAGTTATGCCATTAAAGAATTTCATCTACATTTTTTCTGGATGGGATTTTGTTTTTTATGTTCTTAAAAGGATTAGCTGAGGACAGTGCTCAGTCTCACAGTTTATCTTTCAGCCTTTCAAGTGGAGATATGGATGTGCTGGAAGAAAACATTTTTCATTTTGTTTGTTGAATTTCTCTCTTGGCTGAGAGCAGCAGCAGCAGCAGCTCTCTCCTGACTGTTTTTCTTTAAAGAGAAGCTATTTTGATGAGAAGAGAATGTGAGAAGGACCCCCACACCGACCTCAGCTTCATCAATTAAGATTTTTAAGCCATCTGAAGTCATTCAACATTTCCAATCTGAGGACTGCATGCCTGCCTGGAAGAATAATGAGAGGCTGACTCCACCAGAGGTTTACTCTGACTACCAGCACAACAGTCTACTGCAGGAAGTCTAAACAATCTTCCCTGTGCTCACCAGATCAATTCTAATTTTGTTCCTGAAGTCAATACGCTTCTCATATCCATCTTTTTCTTCAGTTACCGTATTTATCGGACCTTTGCGTGCATGTAGAAGGTTAAATCAAATCTCATTTTCTGACTGAGATCATAATGTATGATGTACATTGTTTCATAAAAGCAGTTTTTCACTTCCATTGTGGGGTTGGAGCTGACACCTTTCTTGTTCAAAGACACTGTTGTCTGCACTTGTCTGGTCCACTGTGATACTATTTCTCTCGTCTTTTACTGGGGCATTAACGCACTCTGATTTGTCTCTTTTCAGGAACACTTACTTTGACAAACACTGCTGTAGTTTGCACAGAGACTACTAATTAGAGAAGTCTTGTACTACGTTCACAAATCCCTGTCACAGAGTGTGTTTCCATCCACCTGTTTTTACGAGCATTTTCAGTTTGTGCATATAAAAAACCTGAGTTGAAGTTTTCAAACTTGGCTGAGGTGGAAAAGTTGGTGTACTGATAAAAAGAACATGCAACTAAGTGCAATGGAAACATGACATGCATGAAGCATGTGACTGAAACGTCCACTGAAGAGACTGAAAACATCAGATCTGTGCGAAGCGATGAGAAGACAGACAGCCATGTGCTACCTCTGATTAGAAGTCTTCATGGGTCAAAAAAGTTGTAGTGGAAAACCAATCTGAAACCAATGTGCATGAAAACATTTTCAAAAAGAGAGTGTGATTCGAAAGGGACCAGAGGACAGTTTTTATACTGGATCCAAAATGGTGCCAACCCAAACAGAACCAAAGAGAGTGAGAACACCAACACTGGCAACAGCACGGTGCTCCATCGATTAACAAGCAGCCGCCTCGAAAAGAGAAGCAACCACGACATGGTGCGTCATAATCATCACAGGAGAAAAATGTATTCAGAGCAAGTCTGGGTATTAGACATATTGAAATACATGCATGAGACCTGCGGAAATAGAATGGGACCCTACCTGGACCCAATTAGACTTACTATAATTTGGTTTGACTCTGGTCCCAGGTCGGACGTCAGTTACAAGAAACTTGTCTTAAAATATTGTTCAGATGGTCACATGTAAACATTTTCTAAGTTTTGTTTTCCTGGGAACCTTGGCTTAAAGACAACTGGATCCCCACCAGCAGATCTGGCACAAGAAAAATAATTTTAAAGAAGAATTCCCGTCGTAATCCCCTTAAAGTCTGCTGGGAGTTTCATTTCCTCCACATTCAAGTTGTTCCAAGAATGAGGTGAGCCGGAGACTCTGTGCTGGCAGAAAATAACTCTCAGATGCTTTTTGTCGCATGTTGCCGCCATTCACGATGATCAAAAGGTTCTGTCAGGAAACTGTGAAACTGGGTCCTCCAGAGGTGGGGAGGCCTGGCAAGCCTGGCAAGCCTGCCGCCTTCAGTGGAGACATGCTCAGCTTATTAAGACTCGAGGAGCTGTGTACTGTATGTAGCTGCCTGCTCAGACACTTTAAACATTGCAGCGGCTCATGCTTCACATCATCTTACACAGATTAACTCAAAGAGATCTTAAACAAAACTCACTGAGCAATTACCAAACCTACAGTCCCTGTCAATTTAAGTATAATCAACTTTATAGCATGCCTGCTGAAGCTGACAGAAGAAAACTGTCTGCTGCTGTAATATGTCTTTTTGAAACTGATACTGTTTACCTTTTTTGTACAGTTTTGTTGAGTTTGGTTATGTAATGGAGTGGTACGAAATCTCAGCATATTTAATCTATTTCAAAGGCTGCTGGGAGGGATGTCATCGATGCATTTAAAACTGTACAGGGCCAAATGTGAAACGAAATCTAAAAATGCTGCTTTCTATTTAGTCTGAATTACAAAGTGGGTCTGGGATAATGCAGATTGTCCCACCTACTCACAGATAGAAAATAGTTCGCCCAAATAAAATTATGGTGCCAGGTAAAGTCACTGATAGAAAATTGTCTCCTAAATCTGCTTGAAAATGCAGCGTGAAATCCAAATGATCTCCAAAAAGTGAGCAGTCAATCCACAGAAAGCTTCACTTTTGACCCTTTTTCCTCCCTCATCTCTTTGGTGTAAAAATGTCACAGATTGGCTGGGAAGGTAAACGTGAGTGATGTTGTGTGCAGTTTACTTACACCTATAGCTGTGAACCAAGTCAGAGACCGAATCTGAACCTGAAGGCCAAATGAAACGGCTTCAGAGAGAGAAAAACGGAAAAAAAGGTGCATTCAGGCGCTCCATAAAGACTTGTAATGTCAAACATTTCCACATTTATCACCAGGAAGTGGCTCTGAAGCAGTTACACGATATCTGTAAAGGCTGTGATGGTTGACTGCAACACATGATGGACAACTGTTAAAAAGTGTACAGGTTAAGGGGTAAATACTGTACAGTATATCCATATAACTTCTACTGAACGACAGCATACAAATACATCTTCTGAATAAAGTTTGTAAAGTTATTGTTTCAGTGGATTGGTTAGCTAATGTGCTAACGAGTTTCCTAACTGACCTTTAGCAAGCTCGATAACTCGAAGTGCTTTATTTTGTCTCTTGAATAACTTTTTATTGAACCAAATGGGGTGCAATGGTGAACAAAATGCCAGGGGGAAGTAAACAGATCAGTAGAGAGACAATAGAGAGAAGCTCCAGGAGCACTTGTGACTGACCAGCGCTAGCCCGTTAGCAGTTAGCTTGCCAACTACAGTAGGTCACCAACTAGCCCTATGAGGAGTCACTATATCACCTACTTTAAATGTAAAAGTGGTGAGGTGTTGCCACTGCCTCTGGATCACCCCACCTACATGTAGACCACCATCCACTGCTCTACACCTACATCAGAAATGAAGAACAAGCATGGAAATCACACCCATGCGATACTGCTCAGTATTTCAATGGAAAACAAAAGCACGATGACACTGTACCATCACCACAGCAGGACCAACACTGCTGCAGCACAGTACAACGTCAGGGTAGGAATGGAAAAGAAGAAAATTGAATTTGAGAGCTCACAAGCAGACAGCCAGGCAGGCAGGAGTCTGTGACGAAATCCTCTTTGGGATTTGCAGGTCTGAATGTCAAACGCTTATCTGATCAAATCACTGACGCGCTTCAGTTTGTGTCAAAGAAGAGGAGCATATCCCCGCTAATTAGTGAAATAATCCCTGATCTGAGTCGCCGTCATATGCGCAGCGCAGAGCATGTGTTGGGAATTTCACTCGTGTGCTCTTCACGGTTCACCAGGTTGCTGATATAAATGGAGGATTGATAAGCTCCCATCCGATTGTCCTTCTGGCTCCAAATTGATGACACACTTAGTGGTTACTGAACTGTTAAGTGGCTAATTTGGTTATTGCTCATTATGTTCAATAATATTACTACTTATTATTCATTGATATGAATTTGCGTTGGTTCGATTTGACTGTCAAGTTGACATTGTTTTGTGGGGATTCTTTTCTGGCAGCTATGATGACTATTTAATGATAATGATTAGCATTATTATTAGTATTATTATTGGCAGTGGTACTTATAGTAGTATTGATGTTAATATTATTAGCAGTAGCAGGGGTGCAACAAAAGTACTTGTAATGTACTAAAGTACAATTTTGAGGTACTTGTACATTACTTTCCATTTTCTGCTACTTTATACTTCTACTTCACTACATTTCAGAGTAAAATATTGTACTTTTTACTCCAGCTGCTACTTTATTTGACAGCTATAGTTACTAATTATATTACAGATAAAGATAAGACATGCAAAACATGTCATCATCTTACAATCTATGATGCATTGGTATTGATTAAATTACCCATAAGTATATTAAGTAGTTAAATTAGCTTCATGTTGATCAGCTACAACATTAAGATGCTGCTTTACACGTTATGCAACATTAATAATAATCCAATATTAAAATAAAACTTTTACTTTTGATTTGGTTTTTGTTGCTAATACTTCTAATACAGGACTTTTTTTTTTTACATTGTGATATTGCAACTTATACTTAACTCCTTTTTGGGGGAAAAACAAAGGGACTTTTTTAAATTGTTAACCCCATGCAAAGATTTATTTCACTACTGGACCGCCAAGTTTAGCTTTAAAAGAAGAGAGACACCATCTTTTTAAGGTTTCTGTTTTCCAAAGCACATTGCATTCACTTACGCAAAAAACAATTGAAGACCGTATCTTAAAATTATGACTTACATATCTTATAATTACGAGAAGAGAATCAAAATAATTATGGCACTTTTAACTTGTAATTATCACGTCTGGATCTTGTAATTATACCATTCCAAACTCTGCCGTGCATTATACATGAAATATTTTTACAAGATGTTATTTTTGAGAGTCTGATGTATCAGTACATATATCACATGTTCATATTCACGTAACTTTTCATAGAAGTAGCAAACCATTAAAGTTCTACATAGTCCACAGGTGAACAGCAGGTGGTAAAAGGTGTATTTTGTTTTACCACTGACTAATAGTATTATAGTGGTAGTAGTAGATTGCCAGTTGTGTTAAAGTGACACTGAGACTTTTTGCCATTTTATCTTTCCAACTACAACACACCATTTAGACAATAATGACAAATATGTTTTTATGCATGTATCTGGAGCTTTTTTTTCTCGTTGTTGTTGCAGATTGCAACATTGCAGATTATTGAACAATCTCTTCTTTCCAACAGCATCGCAGTCAGAAAGCAGGATGCTCTAAAACCCCATTTCATTCTGACTTTAAACATCACTCATTTTCACAGCCACTTGAGTTTGAGCAGCTCTGTCGGAGGAGCTGCTGAACTTCAGGTGGACGGCGTGTTTTCTCTGACGTTGGTACTCGTCCACTGGTCCTCTTCCAGCCCCACATGACTTTGTCATAATTACTTTTGCCAACAGAGGTGAAAGCAGATATTTGAATCATTAGACCCGGACACTCGGCTCACCTTTTCTCATATCTGATATCATCATATATCATCATTTGATATCGTCTCTAAAAGTTAACCTTCAGTGTGGAGGCGGACCATCACACCATGGAAATTTCATCTGGTGTGAACCCAATCAACGCTAGACAGTTATCCAAACACCAGGAATATTAATTATGACACAATAATAACTGAAGATTATTATTATTTGATAATATCACAAAATTCTAAGTAGATTTCTTTTTGGGACCAGATTAGCGCTGTCAAGTGTAAACCCAAATAGCTGCTTTTTCTGTCTGTTAAGCAGCTTAGCATTATGACATCTCTATTAAAGAATACAGTTGCTGTTTTTCAAGTCAGACTTTGTATAAGTGATGCTTCCCTTGATTTATAATTCGGCACAAAGCAGTATCTCAGAGAGTTTAAACCACTCTGCTGTAGCTCCTCACCGGGTTTAAACAGTCAAACGTGATCGTCGTTTTGGCCTTTGACAAAAAAAACCCAGGATAAATGTTGTTTACAGGAAGCTGAGAGCACACACACACTCAAAAACATCTATATGTTCTAGCCATAAAAAGAGGG
Organism: Maccullochella peelii; assembly: GCA_002120245.1. Taxonomy (NCBI): domain Eukaryota; kingdom Metazoa; phylum Chordata; class Actinopteri; order Centrarchiformes; family Percichthyidae; genus Maccullochella; species Maccullochella peelii. The sequence continues at coordinate 9,224 of LKNJ01001005.1, forward strand.
TTGCAAACCACACTTTCTATCAGGTTTTATTGACTTGACTGTTTTTAGCTACACCTGTGCCAGCAGCAGACAATTCTACACAAAAAAAAACACTCAATACGACCCGATAGTGAACATAGTTTGTGATCTTTTTTTCCGACAGAGGACAAGTCATGTCTGATTGCACAGTGAGCTTCCCATTTTTGAGAACAGGATTTATTGTGCACTTTTGAAGCTTTATGATTGGACCCATTGGACTGGTTTTAGTGAGAAGCTGCAGCAGAGTGATTTTTCTCGCTTTAACAAGGTTTAGGTGTCCTCTAAATAAAAACTGAGAGGGGGAAACATTGACTATCATGTGTCTGCTCCTCTCTGCATATTATACATCAGCTCTTTGCAGATTCAAACACCTTCAACACCACTGAACCTTTCTATTCATCTTTTCTGGTGACATTAAGATAAAATAGAAAACCATCAAAAATCAACCAAATCAAAATCACTGAGCAACACTGATTAGATAAACACACACAATCCAGATCAGAGCAGACTTAATTTTGTCTGCAAAACAAACTGTTTTACTAGAGCCATAAACCCAGATTTTTCTTTTTAATTAAAGCTGGTGTAGGCAAAATCTGTGCCACCTATGTAAAACCTTCCGCCTCGCTCTGCTGCCTCGTATCACTCCGCTAAGCCCCTCCCACCGAACCCACAACTTCGACTGGCAGCCGCAGGAGTCGGTTACCCTTCAAAACCTTATCCCTCATAGTGCTCACTCTCCACGGCGTGAGCTTCACCGACACCGCAGTCCCTCCTGCCGCGACTTGTCTTTTCAAAGACGCCCCTCCAGCGCTTCGCGGCTGCAGGGCAGAGTGCCCCAGGCTTCAGAGGCAGCTGCAACGCCGTCCAGCAGCGGGATGAGAGGCTAGAGGCTACCACACACACACCACTGCGCCCCCTCAAAAGTTATTCCCCACTGTTTGTCATCATGCCTCTTTGCCACGGCGATACGAGCGCCATGTCATCAAACATAATGACCCCGAAGCTCCGTGTGGAGCCGGGACATGCTGTTTTGTGCTATACGCCGCTGTAGGCAAAGGAGGTGTTGAAAATGTATCACAAGTTGCAGGATTTTCTGCCACTGAATCAGGTTCGTCGTCTGAAGGGACGTGCACACGCATCTGCATTTGTAGCACAGCCAATATGAACACACTGTCTCTCTGAACTAACCTGTGATTGGCCAACGTCTAACGTCACGGGACAGACTTTCTGAAGCCTGAAAACAGCCAAGAGGAGGAGCTGAAGTACAGTTTTCTCTCAGACCACTTGAATTACAATGTGCTGGACGGTTATTATGGAATTCTTGCCCAATGACGCCAAACAAATACTGCCTACCCCACCTTTAAAGACTAGATACAAAAAGCTAACTCAATTATAACAAAAATTATATCATTATCATTATTATATCAAGTCATAATACTCCTACAAATTATCTAAATTTCTGTCATAGTTTAGTCTTTTGAGCACTCCTCTTTTTAAACCATCACTCTTGTCTTTTCCTTTTACACAAATTGTTAAAACGTCCTTGAGCAAATATCCTAATAACAATTCTTATTCAGACTTTTTGCAGCCGAGACGCACTTCAGAAGGGAAAAAGATGATAATGAAAGAACAAGATTTGTCTATATGGACTTAAACATCCACAGAGAATTCGACTAAAATTGAGCAAAATGTAGGAATGGACTTGGTTATTAAAATGCAACAGAAAGCTCTGGATAAATATGTCAATATTAAAAAAATATAACAGTAACACTGCTGCAAAAATTCACCTGCCTGTGAGGTTGGCACCCTGGCCTGTGCTGTTTGATGACAGCTTTAATGTGATCCATTTCTTCAGATATGTATTTACAGGAGTACGAGTGTTCCCGTTGGGAACAGGCTGGTCAGTGATGTCTTGCTCTGCCCATTGAGCTACACAGCAGCAGCAGTTTTTGGCATCGGCAAGAAAAATCAAGAGGATTATGTGCTCCACCTGCCAACACAGTCTTTTGATCAGAGGCCAGGTAATATCAGACAATCTCCATTAATCCTAGCATCTCTATCTCCTCTTAGTTCCTGTTCTCTTCTCGGCCTCCCCTCTTACAGGGGTTGTTATCAGTTTGAGGGATAATTGAGCCTTGTGGGACTGCTGTAGGCTTTCCTCCTCTAAGTTGTCAAAAGTTAGAGGGAAGCAGATCAAAAGCCTTTGAAACACAAGAGAAAATGAAAAGCTAATCTACCAGAGACAACAGATGTATTGCTGAAGATGCGTTGCTTTCCTTCATAGCCTTCTAAACAAATGTACAACTAACCGGAAGACACATTAGAGTTTGATTGATTGATAATTAGTCAATGAATGAATGAAAAATGCTTTGAGCTGCGGATTAATACACATTTGGGGCTCTAGTAAGAATTCATGGCAGCAGGACATCGTGTATTGGATCGATTTAAAATAAACTACAGTGCAACTCATTTATGTGTTTATTTGGACAATAATGTAGCTCTATGGCACAGAGGAATAAGATCTACTTTACGTGTCAGGCTTTGGATACACAGGTTTTTTATTCTCTTAATATTAATGCAGAATCAGTCTCTTTCTGGTGAGGTCAGAGTTCAAGATCAGACCCTGAAGCGATCTTGTAGAGATTCAGAGTCTTGCTAAAGGGCATGTGAGCACAGCCGATGCCTGCCAACACAGTTTTTACTCAAATAACATGTCACCGGCACATTTCCCCCCGCTCAGGATCAATTCGAGTTCACTGATGTTAAATCTTCTCCCTTTTGTCGCAGTGAAAATAGCCAGGGATGTTTATTTTTAAAAAAGTACCGGTGTTTTTTTTTCCTGCTCGGAAACACAGTTTGGAACGTGAACACATGCTGTGCTGAGCCAGCAGCAGCTGTTTAGATGAATCTTTCATGTGCACATACGTTGCGGTCCCTCCACAGCAGATCGGTGTACCAAACCATGGGAAACGTTTTAATTGTTAAAGCTGCCGTCATTTAGAAAAAGCGATTTCTTCTGAATAATTAATGTTAATGAACTTAACATAAGTGATCTGTCTCCTTTTCCAAGAAACTCTGAGACGTCTTCGACTTCTGCATAAGCTGCACAGTTGAGATCTCTGCCACCTTCCTTTTGGGAAGTGACAGACGAGCATTTCCTCCTTTTACCTCAGTTTTTATCAGAATCACATGTAAATCAATAGAAAGTCCAGCAGATGTACCATCAATAAGTCAAATTAATGAATGTTATTCGGATGCATAAATCACAATTTCAACACAAAGGGTGTTTTGCATTCAATTAAAACTAAGAAATGTCACATTTGGATGAAATGATGACTCAGACTGTTAAGTGGCGCTACTGTTTTTCTGGTAACAACAGTCACATTTGCGGCAACAATTAAAATGTGCGATCACAACTAGACTGACAACAATGTGAGAAAATGCTTCACAATCTGAACGCTGAAGCACTTTTAAAATAGTCCTGGAAAACACTTTGACAATCTTAAACTCTTACCTGCCTGCTGATGCGCTCAGGTTGTATGCGGTCTGTGGGAGGGTTTCTTCTGTTCGCTCTGTGGACTGGCATTGATCCTTAATGAAAATGAAATGAGACAGCCTGAAAGGAAAACGACACAGACAGAGAAACACAAACAATATACGGTGACGCAGTTTATTTTATAACTCAAAAGACCGTAATGCACTTTCACCCACACACCCTCTAATGAACTGTCTGGCCATTTGAAATAGAGGACTAAGCATCAGACTCTTAGAAACACAGTGTCCTCCAATGAAGATTCTCTTTTCCAAAACACCACATCTGTGTTTCGACAGGCTCATTATGGACCATCTCCAAAACAGTGCTGTCTTGTTAATTCCAGATTGGAGCTACTTTCTATCGTCGAAAAACATGCACATTTGTATATTTGCGCTAGAGCGTGTTACATACAACTATTACATAATACATTTTACATTTTTACAGCACCGTCCACCTAAACACAAGGCAAATATGCAATTTAGCATTTTAAAACTTACATTACACATATTCATAAGTTTTTATATTTTCATATTTATCCATTTATTATTCAAATGTTTACTCTTATTCTAATTATTATTCTTTATTGCTCTCTAGCATTTCCACCCTGCATTTCACTGCACATATTGTGCTGGCATTTGACAAATAAAAACTTTGAATCTTGATTAGTTTGGTGCTGTCAATCATTGTCTTTTAATAAAGTATGGTTGCAATATGTAATTTTGAAAACAAGAAATAACACTGTGTGATTTTGCTTTAGAGATCTCTCCTTTATTAAGTAGCATAAGAAAACAGTAAGTACCCCAAAAGTATTCAGGAAAATTTCATTTTTACATAATTTGCTTAAACGTGTGACAAGTATAACAGTTGTTAATGGTACTAACGTACACTTTTTATGTAATTCAATAAGACCACTCTGTAAAGTGTGTCTAATTCTCCTTTTTGTACGTTCGTAAATAACAAGAAAATAACAAGTTCCTCTGGAAGTGTCGACACCAAGCAACCTGCGGCAAATCTCAGACTAATTTCTCAAATGCAGCATCTGTTTGTGGCACCGAAGCCACGCTTGGATTTCAACTTGGATTTGATGTAACTAACATGTTATGCCGTGTGTTCTGCTCACTCTCGGTACAAGATGCTAAATTGCAGTGAGTGAGAGAGAGTCTGCTTCTTGCGAGGCTGCAGCCATGATTAAAAAAATATTCTGGTGCGAGCAGATGGCTGTGTAGACTCTGCTTGCTTGTTTAAAAGTAGGCAGTCCACCCACCTTCCACATTTTTCACACTTTATTTTGTTGAAGGGAAAGCTGAAAGGGGGACAGACTACCGAAGGCCAAAAAAATATGACAACACACTCTCCATTGTTCCAATGTTGATGGATATTTTTGAGTTTGTGAGGTTGTTTTTGGGCCATTTCTAAATTGAAATTGTCACTTGATTGTTGGTTTGTACTTGTTTTTGTTCAAGAAACATCACTAACTTGGAGGCACATAATCGTTTTGCCAGATGGAAGGTAAATTTGTTGATATTAAATGACTCAGACCTGAATCATGATTTGTTGATTTGGTTTACCAACAACATATTTGATCAGTACACAGTGTCTCTAAGAAGATAAATAAGAAGATATCTTACTAATTTGTTTTTGCTAAAGAAACATAATTGCTCCCTGAGATTTGTTCACTGGCAAGGTTTTGTAACAAAAAAGAAGCCATAGGGAGCTGGTCGAGGTGGATGCTGGGTGTGCAAAGCACCGGATGCCAAAGGCCAAAGTTCAGATCCTGAGTCCCATATTTAGGCAACAAGAACACTTTGGTTTGGAAAAGATTGTGATGTGGTTAAATAATGAAAAAGTAGACACGTCTTGCCTCGTGCTTTGAGTCATTTTTAATATTTAAAGAACAACTTAACATCGACTTGTTTTTGCTGACCTCCGTGGTTTAACTTCTCGCCTTGCTGCCGTGAGGCAGAAGTGCACTCCAGCGTGTGTCAGTACACCGTGACATCACTGTTGGGTGTGGTTACAGGTGCAACAAAGCACATCATAAAAATGTTAATCATGGGGCACCCTGGTGGCCGAGGGGTTAAAGTGCTGACCACAAACTGCAGCATCCCTGGTTCGATGTCGTTTCTCATCTCTCTCTCCCTACATTTCCTGTCAACTCACTAATAAAGTTGAAAATACGCCCAGTAAATACTACTAAAATGTGAATCGTGCTTTAGTTGCTGCTATTGGATATTTTAGGAAAATAAATTAAGTGCGATGCCCGTGAACGTTTTGCACGTGTTCAGTATGAATTTTCTTACAATGTTGATGAAACGTACTTCAGTTATTAAGTTTCTCTCAAAACGTATCTGCTGTTGCAAATTAGTTGCAAACAGGGATGTAATGATCCATTCTTTTTCTCTTCCTATAGTAATTGTGATACCTAAACTCAGGACAATTGCAGCCACCAAGTGAATCCGATACCAGTGCCGTCTTTTCCCAGATTTAAAGTCCCTGGAATCATTTTTATTTTGGGTAACCTAGAAGCAATAAACACACACTGTGAAAACGCACAGGGACAGATCTAGAAGCTAAAAATCAAATCTTGAGAGCACGTAAGGCCAGACTCCTGTTCACAATGCAGATTTTGCACAAATCTTTATTTCTCCAATTAAGTTTTGTGCTCGCTCAATAGTTTTGACATTAACAAAATGACACTGATTTGTAAGTCCACCTGCCTCGGCACAAGCTGTTAAATTTGTTTACTAGCTGTATTGCTTCGGCCTCACATTGTTTCTGCCTGTTTATTGATCCTTGAGAGTGAGCTATTTCAGCCAGCTGCGATACTGAAACTTTAATACGATGTCTTGAATGTAAAGGAAGGAGGTTAAGGTTAAGGTTTTGAAAAGGCAGCTCACACAGAGCAAGAAAAACATCAACAAACTGAATCTAAAAACATGTCAGGGACACTTTTCTCTTTCCACAAAGTGCACAGATGAGGTCAATCCAGGTAAAAGCCATGTTCCTTTATTGATTCCCCGAATTAAATCTATACCAATCACACCAGAGGGGATGCAGGTAAAGAGAAGCAGACAAATCAATGAAAAGAATTTTTAAACCACGAATAAACAGGGATGTGGAGGATGGGGCTGAACATCGATATGAGGGAGATGACCCTAATATTTTGTTCATTCAATCAAGGTCTGTGTTGAGGACTATTTTGTGGGCCAGCCAACAAAGATAAAAATATCCTCTGGAGTTGTCCTTTACAGAGAGAGAGTGATGGAGGTCCTCGCTGATGGTAAATCCAGCCCCGCAATAAATGTAATTTCTAATTTTAAGAGGTCCATTAATTCTTGTCCAGCACCCCTGCCAGTAGTAGTTTTGATGGGGGTCATGAGGAGAGCTAACATTAATACCAACTGCCATATTACACCTATATGTGGCTGGCGACAGTGTCACGTTTGACAGTGTCCTCTTGGAAATAACATATGATGCCATTAGGTGCCATTATAGGTCAAACAGTAAATCACTCTAATCCAGCCGTGAGATGAAGGCAGGTTATTCCCACATCGCTGAGGAGACGGGGATTTGTGTCACAAGCTGAGCTGCAGTTTACCAGTTTGACTCATGATGAAAGCTGTGATAGAGCTCAGCTGTCACTCAGGAGGGCTGAGCCACAAATCTCTGATCACCTGCCTTCTACACCTTCAAAAGCCACAGACCGCACGCCTCAGTCAGCGTGGACGTGATGGGATGCCCAGGGAAAGATCCAGCTCTTGTGCCAGTGTTGGTATTTCCATCACACACAGAATCTGGATGCACACACTTTACCTCAGCTGTGTTACGAAACCAAAACAAAATGCAGTGTAAAATCTGCAGCCGGGGCTTATTTGTGCAGGATTATCTTTTGTCTTTCTCTGCTCTCGTATAGACCGGGATCATCATCGCTGATGCTGTTACCCTCCTGGTCCCTCAAGCTGAGATTTGACTCATCTCCCTCTCATCCTCTTCCAACCCTCAGCCCCACTGAGCCCGCCTGTCAATACAGAGACACTAAATGCTGCTCAGACTGTCAGAGAGAAACTGCAGCACGCCTTTAACACTTTACACAGTCCCACTGTACAGCCTGTATGAGCACAAACTATCCGTCCACTGAGAGGAGAAATGTGGAGAAGGAAGTCTATTAGAGGGGTGTATCGGGGAAAGGAGAAGGAGAGGAAAACTGAACAAACTCTACAGAAGTTGTTTGCTCCTCTTTACAGAAGACAGAAAAGAAAAAGCAGATAAAAGGAGAAAATGGTGAAAATTACACCCATGGAGAGATGCAGAGCGAGCTTACCTGCCCACGGCGCAGACACACAAACAGATCTGTGGCTTTGCGCTGCCGCTCCACTCACCTAAATCACTTCCATGACTCACGCAGAGGGAAGATAACCGGCTCTCAGGAAAAGTGGAGTAAACACTCGTTGCAAAGGCAGGCAGGGCGCTCACTCTTGCTGCAGCGCTTCTATCTCTCATCCTTGTTTCTCCTCCTCTTTCTCTTCTTTTGCTTTGATCTCTCTCTCTCTCTCTCTCTCTCTCTCTATACAGTGGTGCCCCCCTCTCTCTCCATCTCTGCCACCCCCTCACTCTCCACCACAAGGTGTCACAAACAGAGTGTGTCTGCACCCACTGCCTCTTATTGGCTCTCACTTCTCTCGCTACCCTTACCCACCCCCACCACCACCACCACCACCACCCATCTCTCTCTCGCTCTTTGGATTGTCTGCTTTAAAGAGGCAATGCATCACACCACAGCTGCACAACTCAAGAGTATCTCCACACTTACCCAGCTAAATTTAAAAAACGCCTTTTTATTTGTGGAAAACAACACATTAACAGCGATTTCAGTCATTTTCAGGTCCTTTTCGTAAAAATCTCTGTCCACACTAAAACCCCTAAATAATAGGAAAATGGCCGAATCTGTTCTTCCTCTTCCTATCTCAGCTGACAAAAAACAAAACTGTTAATCACAGCTAACATCTGGATAAGATATTAAGACACAGTAATGTACTTAAGTACAAATTTGACATACTGTACTTTACATGAGTATTTGCATTCTATGCTACCTTATACTTCTACTCACACTTCAGAGGGAAATATTGTACTTTTTACTCCACTACAATTATTTGACACTTACTAATTACATATGATATGCTTATATGATGCAGTACTATACTACTAATCTACCCAGTAGTATACAAAGTATCTAAAATTGGTGCCACATTGACTTACATGTATTTGTGAGTGATAAAAACAGAATTATATAATATTATATAATAATGTGAAAGGAGACATTCTGCATAATGAGTACTTTTACTTTTGACAAGTACATTTTGCTGATAATACTTCTGTACTTTTGCTTTATTAACATTTTGAATTCAGGACTTTTAGTATTTTTACTAGTATTTTTAGACACTTTTATATTGACTTGTTTGTAATTGTTTAACTTTAAAAAAAATCTTTTTCAATCAACAAAACACACACACACACACACAAACAACTTCAACACACACCTCCACAGTGTTTCACAAACACACACATATGTGTATATATGTCATCTGCTGTTTCTTTTTCTTCAGTTATTATTTTATCATCTGACGCTTTGGCAATATTGTCGTTGTTACATTCATGCCAATAAAGCATACTGAACTGAATTGACTCGAGTATTTCTACTTTTACTTATGTAAAGGATCTGAGTACTTCTTCCACCACTGCTCACCTATATTGTGTTTTCATATAGCTAAAACTCACAATTTAGCTGTTCTCTTACATATCATTCTGCTTCTGTTGTCAGACAACTGAATGAGCATAAAATAGTGATTTGATTGCGGGTCATATATGCTACCTGTTGACAAGTTTCACTAATCAAAACCAACGGCATATCTGCAATCAATGCATGAGCATGCGAGAGTCAAGAGGCATTCACAAATTATCAGCTATTTATAAGCGACAATCATTGACTGGCAAAACACATAAATACAGGTTAATCCCAACACCTGCTTTGAGTGATCAACTATACCGACATTATGTTAGAAGCAACAGAAAACTGTCCTCTTAACATCTCTGCCACAAAAAAAGATCATTTTCACTGTGTATTTTCTGCTCTAAACTGTTAACATGGACGGCGAAATGAAAAGCAAGAGGTTCCACGACGCACACACGCTGCTCAGGTCGGCGGTGTGGCCCGGCCGTAAGCAAGGAGGAGGAGAAGGAAGAAGATTTAACCCTAAAACGTATTTTAGAGTAGGTCTTCTAGAAGGTTTTTCAGAGGGCTTCGAGGGAGTGACTCGTTACAAATCCCACCCATTATTAATTTATTTTTTGTCTATTATCTCCATAATGTAAAATAACTGCTGAATTTCTTATGTATCTATAGATGAAGAGATTTATTTAAAAAAAAAAAAAACACATAAAGATGTGAAATTGTATTGCACTCACATCAAACTAAAGAACTATATTTAGTTCAAAGAGCAGAACACCATACTGCCCTCACTAAGAGGATGTGAGGATTGTGAATTTTGAGTGGATGTAGTCTTTAATGATCAGTTCAAACTGGCTCCGCGCCGAAAGAGGGCCAGGAGTCAAGTTGCCAATTTGCAATTATAATTAGCTTTCAAGCCCGTTAAAATATAGATTACATATATTCTCCATGCTGCCATGTCCTCGTGTGATATCTGTCGTAATTCGGCATGAAAAACAGATTAATGGCAGAATCACAGATGCTCGCGTTGAAGGCGTGAAGTACTGCTCGGTGTTGTCGTGTTTGGGTATCTGAAAATGTGCTGCAGCTGTTTTAAAATGTAAGAGTTCCTAAATCATTCAGATCACACCATGTAATACGACGCAGCAACACAGAGTCCCTGCTGTAACAATACTCCTGTAAGCATTAGCCTAATTCAAGTGCAGTAGCTTTGATATGCACAGAAAATTAAAGGGGAAAGCTGGAACATCTGTCCTGCTCTTATTGGGAACTAAATTGTTTGTTGTAATCAGAAGTCATCTTATTGTCCTTCTTGTTAGTTTTTATTTGTGGGTTTTATATGACTCTCTATCTGCTGGTCTGTTTATTAGCCTCAAGAACATACAACTAAACTTGGATGAGGTTTGGTGCACAGATTTCCCTGGTGAACATCCATGATCTTTATCTTCTTAGTCTTGAGATTCATTTATGCACTGGTGGGAAGGTTCAACATGCAGAACTTCATGGTCAGAGGATAGGTTTTCATCCATGTACTATTTTTGTCTGAAAATAAAACCTGGATAAACCAAGACATCAAACAAACACTATCAATGTCAGACGAAGCTGGTGCTCTAACACCTTATAGATGTAATAAAACCGTTATTGTACCATTATTTTTGACTTCTAGTAGCTGTCTGATATTTTGAAGATTAATGATATTATATAATATATATGTTTTATTCTTCCTAAAAGCACAGTTAGTTCCAGTGATGAATGAGGTCATTGGGGAATTGAAGAAAGATAGTGGTGGTTTTGCTCGGTCTAACCATCACATTTATTGCATGCATACATTTACATTGTTTTTCCAAAATACCCTGTGTTTTTAGATTTATTTCCTACCTTCTAAGCAGCCACTTCTTTCTATTAATTTCCAGTACTCAGAAAGATTACCTTAAGATACTTAAAATGAGCTTGACAGATAGTTCATGACTCTGAACAATCAGTCACTTTTAGTTATGTTATTTTCTTGTCACTAGCTCGGATCTATTTGAAAACTGTCCTTGGTGACACGCTCAAAGACACACTGCCATCTAATATTTGAGTCACCTGCAGCCACGATTTGCATTCACGGGCTGCAGAGTCAGAAAATCAAACCTTAAAGATAAATAATAAGAAAATGTAGATGCTGTGAAAAACAGTCGTTTCCTACATTACAGTAACCTGATGCACCAGATGTTACGGTTCGGAGCTGGGAATGGCAGGAGGTGGACCCAAACGCAGACAGGGTGGAGGCTCAGAGCAAGTTCAAAGGTTTTATTTTAACACTTACACAGAGCAGGTAAGCCGAATAACAAAGGTAACTCCAACGTGGAAAAACACAGGAACACTGTAAGAGCACAACAGGCGCATCACAGCATAAATACAGACTCACCAGAAAAGCAACAGAAGCAATGCACCGACAAAGAACAAAGGACAGGGCACGGTATAAATAAGGATCAGACTTACGAGGGAATCAGGAGCAGGTGAGTAAACGGGAACAGGTGAGGACACTCAAGGATAACGACACAAGGGTAGGACTCCACAAGAAACACAAGACAAGACTACCAAAATAATACAGGAAACCACACTAAAGATAACCTATAACAACAATAGATACCGACCCTGACACCAGATGTTTTGTTACACAGAAATATCTGAGAAGTCGTCCTTGGAAACTGATTGGAAAAGGGCTGGCACTTTCAGAAAATACTTGGCAGGTGATTGGATGAACCATCTCTCTATCACGTTTATCCTTGTCTAACTTCAACCAATCAGATCAACAAACCATATGATGCAGTGGGAGAGCCGAACATCTTTTCCATCGAGAAAAGCCTTCAGTGCCGTTCTTTGCTCTTCTTTCAATGAAGAAATACTCTACAGTTCTGATATAACTGATGCTATAGCAGCATCCACGCTAGTCTCTTTAGGAGCCGCCATTACTGTTTTAGAAGTCACCAATCAGACACTGATTGGTCCGAACCACTGCGGACCACTTGAAGCCTGGCAAGATGGTTTCTCACATGATGTCGTGGGATCTCGCATATCCAGGTGCCACGCAAGGTAAACATTACAGCACAAATAATGCTGTTTAGCAGCTGTCAACTCAAATCTCAGATGTCACAGCGTTCTTGAAGATGCCAACAGGGAGAGTTTTTAAAACATCCCTTCTTGCAACCCCCACACAATTACCGTGTAATAATGTGTAGCTTTGACAAAAAAATAAAGCTGATAAATGTTCACTGAGATGGTTTATGTATCTAAAGCACATTTAGGTCCCAGCTAGTTGGTTTTCATACTGTTGTGAAATGAGCTGAAACTTGGGAGTGATAAAAATCAATGAACAAAGGTACAGTATGGAAAAATATCAGCAGTAATGTAAAGTGAATGCAATTTGTCGTCAATGGGCTAAAATGTGCAAAAACCACTTTATGTCCCTTTAATACATTATTAAACTGTAGATTTTATCTGATCTGATATTAGTCAGAACAATTTTATTATGTTATAAAACAGACTCATAGTTCTATATCACACTGTTAATAAAAAATGGACATCACACAAGCCTTAATGCGCTGGTATTTGATGGTTTTTCAGTGAAATAAAAATGTTAAAGTGCTATAACTCTAATGACTCCTGATGCACAAAACATATTTGCCATCTATTTTCATTATTATTATTATGTGATCGTTATTATTCTGCTAACTTGTCCAATGTCCTATGCCTGTTGCCAGATGGTCTGCTGTGTAAAATTAACATTATTGCTGATTTGTGCTCTGTTGCTTCATACTGCTTTGCATGGCTACATATACTGAATGGTTATCATTATATTATTGCATCAATGTATTGCTGCTTCCTGTTATTCTGCATGATATGTTCACTATCATGAGCGTGCTAATTTGGTTGCTACTGTTGCTACATTTGAACGTCTCACTGTCCTATGTTTGTATTTCTTAACTTCACTTTATTGGTTTTAGAACATGTTGCCAAAGGACTGCAGTTGAAAATTAGCCAGCTGGCTAACCACTGTCCTCATGCATAAAGACAATTAAATGACAAGATACTTAAAGGGTAACTTTGCAATGCAACATGATACATCTTAGGGTAAATAATCACTGTTATTTGGGCAGTGCTGCATGGTAGCAAGAACTAACATCGGTGATTACAGCAAGAGCCTAAAGCAACTGTCAATGTTCAGTCCACTCAAACAAAACAGGCTTCAGTGCCCAGCAGACCCATTGATGCCTCAATATTCTCCACATGCCTGATTAAAGCCATTATTTACTGTATTTTGTCCCGGGAACTTGGCTGTTGGTTCTCATTTCAACAATCTTCTCGTGGGAGCGACTTCATTAAGGGCAAAAGTTCACCGTAAGCTTCTCTGAGCGGCAAACAACCTGGAACCATTAGCAGCCATGATGATGAGTGACAGTCAGCTTACTATTGATACAACAAGGGAATGCAATTACACATCAGGGGCCTGGTGTGTACTTTAGATATTCATGTGTGCTTTGGAGACAAGCTAAGCTAATGCATGAATAGATGAATAAATCAATTAAAAATTGATGAGGTGATGCAAAGTCCTGCTCAAAGACATCCACGGGTGACTGGTCTCTTGGCGTTGCGCTGCATGACCTTCTTCTGTCTGAAATATGAATATGGATTTCCTGCCTGAAAAATCAGCGCTGAGGGTGTCAGAACAAGTCTTAATTAACTGTTTTAAAAGTTCAAGTTGCTCTGAGAGCATTCGAGGTTGGCAGATGACACTTTAGACTATCGCAAATACAGGAGTAAGAGAGGAGGGTGAGGAGAGCGAAAGAGATTGAATTTTCTCAAGCAGTTTGACACAGCCTCGTCTTGTCTCGCTGATAACGGATGCAAATGACTATTTCCTCCATCTGGAACGCATTAAAGAGAAGATCTTATCATATTTAGCTGCCAAACAAAGTTAGAACTATGACAACTTGGTGCGTGGCAAGCCTTGCAGCCAGATAGAGAATGAGTACCAGCCACAGTTACAAACACACAAGTGACAAAGTCTAATCTAATATTTTCGTCTGATTCATGTCAACACAGACCAAGCGAGTTTTTAACCTCTTTTACAAAGCACTTTGCTCCCAGTTTACTCTCTTTCTTTCACATATAAAAATAGTAACTAAGTGCATTTATTCAAGTACTGTAGTTAAGTACAATTCTGAGGTACATCTAGTAATTCTGAGTATTTCCATTTTATGCTACTTTATATTTTTTACTCCACTACATTTATCTGACAGCTGAAGTCACTAGTTACTTTTCAGCCAAAAAACAGCACGTGGTTGAGGCTTCTTGTCAGGTTTCAGATATATATGAGTTGCTAGCAGCTACTCCAGAGAAACATCTAAGTGTTATATAAAAGAGGGTTTCATTTATGTAACAGTTTGAGGACCCTAAGAGGTCAAACTCTTCAATGCCTCATTAAAAAGCAAAGATTAGAGAATGTTCCACAAAATAAATATAGATTTGTGTAGCAGTTTTTTCTTCAGTCCACTGACTGCAGCAGTAAATTTGCTGCTTACACATTGTTGCATCAGTGTTAACAACCTACTAATGTAGTACAAGTAATACATCAGTTACAAGGGCTCACAGAATGAGTGACTTTCACTTTTAATATTTTAAGTACATAGCAGATATTTACTACTGCAAATGCAGGCCTTTTACTTGTAATGGGAGTATTTGTACATTGTGTATTGGTTAGGTAAAGGATCTGAGTACTTCTTCCACCTCTGAAAATAGCATTAATTCCTGATGCAATGAATGATTAATATGGGACCTTGAGGTACGCAATGAGAGCGGTGATTGTGAGAGGTAAAAAAAAAAAGTCCATACTTTCCCTCATCTCCTCCATACATCATGAGATTTCCAATCACAGAGTCAACGTAGTGGATCATAGCGGCAGCGTTGAGATTTTTTTCCTTCATCTCCGGCGGCCGGCAGCACTTTACATCACCACCACGGCCAACTTGAACTCCATCCATTAGCTTGACAGAAACTTTGAATTGGAATTGATTCCCCTTGCCGTAATTATTCATCTGTCTTGATTATTTATTGTTGTGACAATAGAGTCTGTGCTTTTGTGTTGGTGTGTTTGGTTAGATTTTTGTCTGCAGAATTAGAATTCAGACAAAGCTGTGAATAGCCCCCGAAACAACGGATACAAATCTGTCTGGAGCAACAGCTGGGGAAAAATCAGCTGGTTAAAACACATTTACATCAGTGATTTACTGTGTCTGGTTTGCATTCCTCCAAACGGATTCACAATGCACTAAGCGTTATTCGATTTTCAGTCATTCGTCATCGTTGTAGCTATTCCAGCTAACAAAGACAGCTTAAATAAAATGACAAGGATGTGACAACTGAGTTTTAAAGGCAACATGTTTTTGAGGCATTATTTCCTGGAGGAGACTTCTCACTCTTTATGTGGGTGACAGGTGATTGACAGGGAATATAATGCAGTGCTGATTATGAAAACACTCAACAAAATAAAAAAAAAAGAAGAAGATGAAAACACCTAAAGAGTCCAGCTAATCCAAAACAGTTATCTGTTTACTGCGATGGATTATGTCACTCACGGGAAGTATGAGTGGCAGCAAATGGCTGCTTCTGGATGGAGGACAATGTGCTACAATACTCCATGCTAAGAATGTATAACAGTGATATAATCTAAAAGACTGGCACAAACAGGGACGCGGAGTCATGGAGGTGAAGCAGGCGACACAGCACCGCAGAGGAGGAGGAGAAGTGAGTGATCCTGGATGAATGATGTCTGCAGATAATACCACAGCAGGTAGCCTAACACATCTGCCTCCTATCAAACTCACTGTGAGTCCCTGACTTAATGGATCCTTGGATGGATAAATAAATGAACAAGAATGTGAATGAGTGCTTTGGCATCGAATACACACAGGGATGGTATTTTAAATGCTGGCAACCTCACCGCTTGCTTTCTCTTTCCAACGTTAGTGAACAGGCTGTATTGACAGCCCTTGGGTTGACTACTGGTGCAATAAAGGCAACTCAAAAAAAAAAAAAAAAAACCACAGTTGGAAGTCTGTGAAAAAGAAAGTCCAGACAAATTTTAGGAGGTAGGTGAACATGAGCAATATTTAGGCTGTTAGAAGCCAACAAAGCCACACTAGGCCGGCTAAATCTGAAGCCCCTCTCAGACATGCACCCCTTCACGTTAATCTGGCGGCAATTTAACATGTCGGTCTCATGTCTGAATAAACGCTCTGGTCGCTTTGACGTAAAATACAATGCAATCTTACTAGCTACAAGTCTGAACTGAATGACGTCAGATTAACATAAAGGCTGCAGCACATCTGTACCGTCTTCTAAGATCATTTTATTTATTATCTCAATCATAATCTCTTATGCACGGAATCAGTTTATTGTGTTTTTTGTTGAGGAGAAACTATTTTCGCAGAAGAAAAAAATAACCACAGTAATAATCTGACCAACAGTCTTTTCCCTATATTTTCAATGTTCATGTGAACTGCGTGGATGAATAAATGAATATCCAGCTTTACACACAGCATGAGAGCAAATAAGGACACCCAACTTAATTTAATAAAGCATTGTGGCTCTTTGCGTTAGTGTCTTGTCATGTCTGAATGAAGCCGTGAGGCACATTAACATAGAAGACGTCTATGTCTGAAAGACGAAATACCATCAATCAATGTAAAACCACCCACTACTCCGCCTGTGGGACTCTAGCACTATGTAGAACTTTCACAGAGTGCTAATATTACATTATGTACTAAATATGAACATGTAATATATGTATAGATATGTTAGACTGTCACCGTGGTAATTTTATAAAGAATCCAGATACAGTGCACAGCAGAGTGTACAACTGAAACCTTAAAAAGAACGTGTCTCCACAGGGGGTTGGGTGTTTATTTTATCTGACGTTTACTGTTTGCCTGGTAGCATTTACAAGTTGCATTCAAATCACTGATTTATACCCATTAAGCTGTTGATGGAATAGAAACAAAAAATCAAAAAATAAGTAAAGGAGAACAACTAAATTGTAACCACAGAGAGCATGTTAGCTGTTATTAAGAGTTTTGTTGTTTGCCACCCGGGAGTGGAGGAAAAAGAAGAGATTTAGCTGTCTCCCTACTGTCTTGGTGTTTCCGAAGATGAGTTGAAAATGCTAAGTGTGGATGCATGCAGTTTGGCTTTGTTTACACCAGTGGGTCCCAATCTGAGGGTCTGGAACCCCCGGAGAGTCACAAGATAAGCCTGAGGGTTTGCGAGAAAATTGCCAGGATAGGAAAGCAGAGAAAAGAAAAAAAAGAAGCTCCAATGTACGTTTTTCTAATCTTTGCTTCGCTCCCTTGTGAATTACTGGATAGTTTTACCAATTCAGGCCTCTCAAAACTAAAACTAAAACTAAAACGGAATATAGGTTGACGTGGTCATAGCCATTGGTTTCAGACTGAAGTTTTTTCACTCTCAAATGTATGTTCTGATCTTTTTTCAGAGGGTCTGACTGTATGTGACAATCCAACACCAGTTTCAAGGCTGTTCAAGATTTCTACATATTGATACTTAAGCGAAGTACTCTTGCTTCAGGGGCTAAAGCAGGTTAAGAACATTTCAAAGAACTTACTTTGTATTTACACAGCTAACTTTTCTCAAAATGTAGTCAATTAAACTGCTGTTTGTATATTTAATTATAGATCACTACAGCTACATTTGATGTCTAACCAGCAGTTTCTAAACTTGGAATTAAGTGCTTTTTTTTATGCATAGGATGCAGATCTGAGACGTTGAGCATCTAAGATCTGCTTACCAGCTGGCAAAGCTGTACTTTACTTATCTTTTTGAAATATTTAATCCCCAATAGCTGCTTTAAAAAAACAAATATATAACAGCAGATAAGCATAAACTGATATTCAAACATCATGAATAACTCCATTTTGATTAAAAGGTCAGATAGAGCTCTGTAATTCCAAGCTCCCAATGTTATTTTTGTCACAGGTAATGGATAAATGTTCACCCAGTTACAATGCGCCCCTCTCTAAACTACCAATTGCTGTATTTTCTAACTGCCTGCACCACACTTACATGCTTGAAAGGCGTGAAGGGTATCCATTAATGTCAGCCTTGTCAGTGTAAAAGGTGAATACAGAGTTGCAACGAGCTAAAGGGAAACTCTGTCACCCAATCAGCTGTCGAAGCTCCTGCTGTGTTCCTGCTCCGTCCCCACAGAGATGAGGTCTGAATATTTCATAACCGATCATTTGAAGGGTTCCAAGAGCTCCCAGTGTGACTAAATATTCAGTGAACTGCTACTCACATTTTAACCCGGTGGAACGGGATGAAAGGCAGCATCGTGGATGAGACGTGAGCTGCTCCTCTTCACCTGGAGGACCGGCCAGAACTCCCCTCTCTGCTGATTCTCGGGGTCAGATTTTCTGAAATTAGATAAATTATTCAGTAAGGAATTTAAATCACCTTTAATAAATGTTAATAGTGGTGGTCAACATTATACCAGAGTTTTTAACCCTTCAGGAATGGACCCTAAGGTGCACCTGATATGGAGAAGGGTTTGCAGAAGATTCAAGATTTATTGGTTTAAATGGTAAAACCCTTTAAAACTTTGATTTATCAATCAGTCAATCAACATCAGTTTATTCAACAACAATTTCAGCCTCTCAAATGTGAGGATGTGCTGCTATTTTCGGTTTCATATCATGATAATTGAATGTCTTTGGGTTTTGGCGTCTTGTTCCGACAAATCAAGCTATATGAAGGCGTCACCTTGGGCTCAGGGAAACAGTGAAGGGCATTTTTTACAATGTTTGGACATTTTGGATATTGTTCGAGTTTTTCGGGGGGGACATTTCATGCCTTTATTAGAGTGTCTACAGTAGGGGCATGACAGGAAACAAGGGAGAGAGAAATGAGGAACAAAATTCAACAAAGGTTCCCAGCCAGACTTAAAACAGAGATGTTGCAATGAATGGTTGGTACTTTAACCCCTAGGCCACCAGGGCACCCCAGGTGATTAACTGTTAATCCAATTAGTCATTCATTTTAACCATAATCTATATTTGTTTGCTATACATTACTATCCATTTGGATCTCTTGACATGTTTTGAAAACAGGTTACAAAATCCAAATAAAATACAGAATACAGAGTCAAACACATATAATGTGACACTTGGACACAATGAAGTAAAAAACAACATTTAAATCAATTGAGCAAATAACAAATTATGATAAAATGGGTTATTGTGCTTTCCATAATAATGGTAGTTCAACTTCCTTTTACACAGCATACCTACTTAAAATATTTTTTTGTTTCCTTTACAGAGACCTGATACTTTCTGATAGATAACGTTGTATTTGCATCTTCACTACAAAGAGCACTGTGCTTTACTGTGACTCATGTTTAATTCCAGCATCTTATTAGGAGAATATTACCTGTGAATAAAACTGTAAATAAAAGGCTTTTCCTCTAAGGCTAATACAGTCCCAACAACCTTAACCAATAAGGTAGGACAGCCTGTATGTAGCCTGAGAGGCAAAACCTAGGGCAATAAAACTTTCCACTTTTCCAATAGCACTTTCCACACCATTCGCTGCTACTTGTTAAGCTCACTGCATTGAGTGCACAGTGATAACTGAAGGCGACTCAGATGAGTGTATCAACTCCTCTCTGGACAGTACGAGGACAATGTTCAGATAAACTGCAGTAAGAAGGGCAAAACAGGATTTTGAGCTGCTCCCAGCACTGGAGGCTGTGGTTACTACTTTGGCCCCAAAGCAAGGAGAGCCTGTCTATTAATCTTGCTGATTTCTTGGTGCAGTTTGCATGCTGCATGTTAAGTCTGGCTTGAATGGGCTCTAGCAACCTGTGACAGAAAAGCCTACTGGGACAAACATGTAATGTTAGAGGTTCACCGTCCTCCAGGTCCTTATGCTGGACCATAACACACCAAACCCATATCTAAATTTAACAATCTCTAACCTCAAACCTAACCCGAACAATACTGTAGGCTTAGCTCTGACTACATGAATTCCTAGCAGTGTGATCTACTAATATAACCACCAAACCTAACAAACAGGATTCTTTCTAACCCAGAGACTCCAGTTACTCTCATTGGTCACCTGATTTTCATCAAATTTGCCCCTGCAGTGTCTGTCAATCTGTAACCCTGACTAGGAATAGTAAATTAATAGTTTACAATGCTGCATTATAGCTTTAAAGACAGTTCAAAATGCTTGTGGAGCATCTACATTATACATCCATTATTATAATTTAAAGAATAAGGCTGGCGATATTCTATATTTTTGTTATTGTCAAGAAATGCCATGTGAAGACAAAAGCCATCAATGCATTAGTATGCCTCTCAATACTTTCTGACTTTCCTACCCAGTCTGGGGCTCTCAAGCCCAATCATTCCTACTAAGACGTAAATCTTTAAAAATGGGTCCCAATAATATAGTTTCATTTTTTTTAAAAAGGCAAAATAATTTACTAAAACAGTTAGCCACTGTAGTTTTTAGCAAATGGAGTAAATAGTGCATTTTTTGGGGACTATTTTCAGCTGCACATTTGGTGTGTATGCAGCAGTGTATGTGGAATTGATTCAAAATAAACTACCGTGGAGCTCTCTCTGGCACAGAGGAATAAGTTATAGCAGGCTGGATACACAGACAGTATTTGGTGATAAGATCAATTCATTGTTGTTACAGACATACACATAATATCACCAGACATATCTTTCAAGTACAGAATTTGTAGTAAATAGGCTACAATTTGAAAAACAAAAACGCTCTGTTATGGCCACTGAAAGTATCTTAGCAAGACAAACTCTCTCTGGTCCACTTTCAAATCGAGTCAGCAGAAATCATATTACTGTCCAGTGATGCTTGGCATAAACAGCTTCAGAGTATCCTAACAGAAAACCAGAAACTGCAGATAATGTGGTGTTTTTTGGGTTGGTTTGGGTATTTGTCCATGTTTAGTTGCCAGAGGACATTTCACTTCAGGCCAATGCGTTCACGGAGTTCTGTCCTGATCAAACCTCGAGGGTCCTCCAGAGCCTTTTCACCGACATACACCAACCCATCTTCCCACAGTATGTTACTGGAACAAAGCATTTGGCTCAACCTCTTATCTGGTAATCAATGTGAAGAGACCACTCAACATAATTGATATAGGATGTGATGATGGGGTTTTTTTTCTAGACTCGAGCACACACGTATACACAAAGCTGGAGCACCCGGCAAAGTGGGGGCTGAAGAGGAGAGCGTTCTTGTAGAGGATACGTTTGCATATGAATAACAGTGAATAATGAATTCCTCCTACTTGTTATTGTTCCAAGCAATACATGTGTTCCCTCTTAAATGAAGCCATAATGAACAGTGCGGTGCGCACTGCCATTGTTTGAGATGCATCCCCACTGTTCTACATTCACAACCTATTTTACTATTTCTGAGTAAATCCATTGTGAAACATTTTAAGCCTATTGTGTTACTTGTGCCTAGAAACCATAACATACATACATGTGGGACAGCATTTCTTTTCAAGGTTCAAGGTACTTTTATTAGTCATTCTGCAGGGCTGCACAATGAAATTAAAGTTGTAGCCCCTTTCACGCTACACACACAGAACACACATACAAATATGCAAAATCAGAATAGAATTAAAAAAAACAACCCAATATATACAGTTACTTTTATACATAATATAAAGGTAGTGGTATGGTAATGTGCAAAACCAACATAACAGAAAGTTCCATGTCATTTATTTATGGTGGAGTGCGGAAGATGAGCTGGAGTTGAGGAGTTTCACAGCCCGAGGAAAGAAGCTAATCTATAGTCTGGTGGTACGGCAGCAAATACTTCTGTATCGCTTGCCAGACAGCAGAAGGGTGAACAAGTTGTAGCTGGGGTGGGTATTGTCTTTTACTATCCTTTGGGCTCTGCGCAGGCACCTCACCTCTCCAATATCACTGATGCTCGGTAGATGGGTACCCATGATGCCCTGGGCGGTTTTAATCACCCGCTGCAGAGCCCTCCTGTCCAGGATCGCACATGCATTACACATACACAATGTTTCAGGATGCTTTCTATTGTTCTTCTGTAAAAGTTAACAAGAACTTGGCACAGGAATTTAGTGACACTATTGTGTTTTAAATAGGATAATTGGGTTTTCTACGTGTGTATTGCACTGATAACGAATTTTTGATGTATTTTGCATTTAAAATACCCAATAAGATGAGAAACAGAGAAGAGACACGCTGTAAACAAAAAGCCACATTTGTAACCGACAGTTGTACAACGAAAAGCAAAACATCAGAGCTTGGGGACCTCAATGAAAATGTCCTCCAATAAGTAACACTGAGCTTTTGCTTAGATAGAGCAGAACTCCCAGTGGCTTGTCTGACTCACTCATCTGAGCGATTTAAACACAACAGAGCAGTGATGGACGTGGCTCCTGTCTCACCAGGTTTCCTGCACTTACTCTATGAATTATGGATGAAATATTTAGTCTTCATAAAAACCGTCGTTTGGAAAAGACCTTTCAGCACACACAAGTGCTGTGTCATTTTTAACCACATTACCATAGTGTAAAGGCCTCAGTGTGGCCCAAACAAAGTGCTTGTCTAATAGTCTCACAATAACTGAAACCACCTTTCCAGCAGTGGAATTGGAGGGGCTGCGCATGACAATTTCTGTAACTCTGCAAAACATACAATCCAACAATCATGGCCACTTTATGCAGCAATTAGCTAGGTATGTGAAAAGAAAGTAGGCAGGGTTTGAATTCCTCTCTAAGTTCTCTTTTTTCATCCTTCACAAAACAATTTCCAGCACTTTTGTGTCTACAATCGAGTGCAACACTAAGAATGTCTTCAACAAGAGACTGTCGCCATTTTCCCCATTTGTAAGATTCATTCTTGTCTTGTCTTCCAGTCCCTCTCTAAGGCCTTTTGCACCATTTTCAAGCTTGGCCATTTGTAGCAGTTCTAAACATTTTTTCCCTTAAGGTGTGTTCAGAAAGAAAGCAAATAAAATCTGTTCCTTGCATTATTAGCACAAATTTGACCGCTGGACCATCTGTGCAGTCAATGTCTATTCACTACAAACAGTACCGACGATACAAGCTAGTTAGAAACTTACGCACTGACCATGTGTGTGTTTGTGTTCAGGTCAGCCTCTGACTGATCTCAGAACCCACCAGGAACTTCAGTTCTTTCTGCCATTTCCCTCCAGTCTTGCCTTTTTCCTTTCATCACTGTACATTTATGTAGTAGATTCATAATGCCCTGGGGTAGGCGCAATTTTTTTGCTCAAGTTGAAACATTTTCAACTTGCGTGGGTGTGTCTGCGCTTCAGTTCCCACCACCTTGGCCAAATTAGCGTCTAATCGCAAAATTAATAGGTGGATGGATGGAAGGTCTGGAAATGTGGTAAAGTGCAGCTCCTTGGAAATGACATCTCTAACCACACAGACTGCTTGGCTGCCGCTTCTCACGAGGTTGACTTGCTTTGATACTCAAAAGCCAGTGCATCCAAAGTTCAAGTACCTTTGGTTTGACACCGTGACTGCTGAGACGTAAAGAAACATTAAGCAATTTATGGCACCACACGGCCCCCTCCCCTCCCCTCCACACACACACACACACACACACACACACACACACAAACACACGTCCCTCCCGCACATTATGAGCCAATGTCACCTCTCTTCCATTCAGAGCAGGCGATCCAAACTGATGCTGTAATGAGCTGCTGTTTGTTTGGCTACAGGCTGTCTCAGATGAGACATGATTCTGTCACTCAGATTTCATGGCAGCAGCCCCGGTGGCACTGAATCACCATCTGAGTCTCTCACAGACCCACATTTTATCAAAGGCAAGTTCTCAAACAATTTCAATGTTATCTCTGGCGTAAAATTTACTTATCCTGGGTTTATTTCTCCTTTTTATTACTGTTCTTAGCGTGCTTAACTCACGATTAGACCTTGAAGACTGGGTGCTAGTTTTTATTTTCTGAACATGTTCTTATTTACACCAATGACTTGGGAAGTTAACTGCGGGGGAGGATGTGTTACACATTATTCAGTTGCCAATACCCACATCAACAATAATGATGAATGTGCTGCTGGCTGCTTTTCTGGAGCAGTTGGGGGCTAAGTGTCATGCTCAAGGGCGCATAAATTATAGTTTTTGACCCTCAACCAGACTGACTGGAGCTGTGCAGTGGCCTGAGTGTTTAATGTGTTCAATTTAGTTAAGTTGAAAGTCCCACATTTCGGCTTCCAACTAGGAAAAATGCTGGCACATAAAGCAAAAACATGTTTTAATGGCTTCAGTATAATTAAAAAGTTTATTTGTGTCATTATTTCAACAAAAATATTCTGTATTCTGTCAAAAAGCTTCACTGTTCACTGACACCTAATGTTTTACATCTAATTTCCACTCTGCTGCCCACACAGGTTTGCCATAATTTGTGATGACAGCGTACATGTGTGGAGTCACTTAACTGTGCCTGTCATCACATAAATACCTGTGTGGTAAATAGCTAAACATGTCAATCTGAAAGGTAGGGTTACACTCAGTTGTTGTTGTTGTTGTTGTCAAGCTTAGATGCACACGGTTGAGTATCTATATTGAGTATATTTATATCTCAAGTGCAGTTTGGTGACTTTTCCTGTTTCTTATGGTAGTTAGACTAAGCTCAAAAGTCAATTTACTAGTTTTATGAGCTTTCAACATCTCAGTCTTCATTTGGCTAATTAACAAAAATCTTTTGAGTGAGACCACTAGAACAAAGGTCGAAGGTCAGAATATCAACTGGGTACTTCAAATGTCTGACACTGAATAGACGCGGCATCTGAGTTAAAAGTTAAAGCAGCTCTATTACAATAATACAAATTTGTATATATACTGTATCTATGGTATACTGTACTCACATAATCATTTCTGTTTTTAATAACCTGTTTTTGTTTGAGTGAATGGATTCTAAAGTTAATGTGTTGTCAAAAGTGTGTTCTTCTAATCAGCGTTTTCAGACTGGTTTAGGTCAAGGGACGATAACTGGGTACCGAGTGGCTCTCCTGAGGACTTAGGGCCGGGTTACACTAGAAAAGAAATGGTTCATACGACGTGTTTCCGACCATGATGGAAAGTGTTTATACCTGATCCGAATAGCCACACCAAAGGTTGGGTGAAAAAGACGCATATTTTCAGACAGTCCCTCCTGGAAGACATTCATGGTGTTGCGCACGGTTGTTCACATGAAAAACAACAGAAAGAAAAAGAAAAAGAGCTAGAGAGAGAAGTTCAAGCCCTGGCTCCTCTCTCACCTCACAGCACAGCTGGCTAATCACGGCGTGAAGTGGGTGTGGATGTCAGATCGACATCAAAGGTGTTGGGAGGGGGTTCTGAAGCAACTGAAGCAAGACTTGAATCTATAATCATCTTTTTTTAATTGTTTCAAATAAATATTCACCCTTTGAATATCTCACTATAAGTACATATTTTTGACATAAGACATAATAAAGAACATTACTCATTTTCTGCACGAGTGGATTTAAAAACCCCTCACAAGGTGTTGAAGAGTCCTCAAGCAAGAAATGAACTGATCCAAACAGCTGAGCACAGGCACAGCTGTTCATCTTGGTGAAAGCCTAGATCTTTAATATTCCTCATTACACTGTACATATGTGATGTGGAGACCAAACAGCATCTGACTGAATTAATTTATTCCATATTGATATACTGTTGCCCTCCTAAACACCACTAGAACAGTGGTATTTTAGTGGAAGGACACGTTCATCCTGGTCTGCTGTAGCAGCTCAGTGTCCTTGAGAGAACGAATGTGCAGTGAAGCAACAAAGTGCTTTATTAGATGTCCCCTGATAGATCTGGTCCGAGGTAGAATTCATGTCTCCAGTCAGAGGGAAAATGTTTGGCTGCAGCTCAAGAGGGAGGGTCCGCCGGGTATTTATCACTGGACGTGACTGGGTGTCAAATAAAAAAGCAGTGCTAGGTAATTTTACAGAATGAAAGTCAATACAGTCAATACAGGCAATCATCTAAAGGACGCCTCTCGCCATTCCTCAAGCTACTCACCAGTACAGTGAGTACACCAAAACTCCTGGGCTGAATGGTTTTAACCTGCTCAGAAGTGAGTGGGATTAGGCACATATACAGTAAGAATGGAGTGAAATAAAAATAACTCAAATTAAAGGACTAGTTCGACATTTGAGTTCTTAGTTCTTGAGTTCTTTGTTTTTTTTTTAAAAAAGATATTAATAAATTGAATATAAAAACATATTAAAACAAACATTTGAAAAAAATGAATGAGCCCAGAAACTTGGCAACTGCTCCGACCAAGAAATAGTCCTGCACATGAAGATTATTTTATTGATTAATCATTTGGTCTATAAATTGTCTGAAAAAAGTTTTTAAAAAAATCATAATTTCTCACAATTTCCTAAAACTCTTCAAATTGCTTCAGCGTACGGTCACATATAAGGATGCAACTAAGTATTATTTTAGTTATCAATCAATCTGCTGATTACTTTCTTGATAATTCGATAATTTGTTTGGTCAATAAAATATCAGAAAAAAGTGAAAAATGCCTATTATAGTTTTCCAGAGTTTAGTATAAACTCAAAATTCTACTCTTATCGCAGCAAAACAACTAGTGTTGGTTTGAGTTTCACCCTAAAAGATGGCAGAGATAAGAAGCTCAGACTTACTTTCATGTTTCCAATTTTGAGTGGGCAAAACAGGAAGGAAAAAAGGAGCAAACCAGCCTTTGATTTATATTCAAATGAGAAGTATACAAGGGAAATTGGATTTCTCTTTCATTTCAGAGAATGAATTTCCTGGTGGCAGATTGTATTGTATCATCTCGTGGCGTTAATATCCAGCTCTGAGCATCGGGAGCTATTCTTCATTATAAAGACTCGGAGGAACTTTTACACCTCCTCGTCACAGAATGCAATGACAATTTCCATTTCTGTTTCAATGTTCAAACAATACCCCCAAGGCCATTTAAGACATTTTTCACCCGTTTTAATTTACACGTGAAAGGAGATAACATATCAAAGGAGTTCTGCTTTAAATTCAAAAGAAAACTTGTCTCTGCCTTGTGTCCCTTATGTCAACGAACATGGCTAATTCTGCACCTCAAAGCAAGCCAGCCGGAGGAGGATGCGCTTTTTTTTTAGGTGTAATTGAGTTCAGCGTGTTAACAGACCGATGAAAAAGTCAATAACGTACACAACCATTCTAATCAGACTGTACTGGCTCATGGGAAAAAAAACACTGTCCACCGCTGAATCCAAAGAGGAGCCACTGGCCGTTAACAGTAAGCCCTTTCTGGGCAAAATCCTTTAATGCCTAAACTTTGATTTGGTCTTTTGAGTTCAATACATGCATGTTGTAATCCTCAAGGGACACAGCCGGCTTCCAGGCTTCTGTGACATTGCTAGCGTCACAAACACAAGAAACACGGACTGGAAAAAACGGAGTTTGATAAAGCAGTGATTCCCAAGGCCATGGGTGCCGTTTTCAAGTTTCACCAAGTTAAAATGATTGTCATTATCAATGAATCTGCCGATTATTTTCTCGATTAATCGTTTAGTCTAGGAAATGTAAAAGAAGTTTTGAAAAATGCCCATCACAACTTCTCCGAGCCCAAAGTGACGTCCTTAAACTGCTTGGTTTGTTTTACCACGAGTCCAAAACCTGGTTAGGATTGGGAGGGGTGTGTCTATGAAGTGGTAGGAGGTGGCAGATAAAATAAAGTAAATAAAATGACACACTCTGATGAGATGAGGCTTTCTGAAGATCTGGTAGAAGTAATGGAAATAAAAACTGGTCGGCCAGGTAGGTGGTTTGACTGTTTTATATCTTAAAGGTGGGGTCAAATTCGGCAAAAATCTCCTCACTCGCTGGCTGTCCGTTCTGTGTGTGCTGAAAACAAAATCTGGTGTTTGTACACAGCTGTGGCTCTGTATATGGGAAACAAACACAGAGACCCACGCAACACTATTCCAACCAATCAGCAAAAGGTGGCGTTCGTGCTTGTGCACAGGACTATTCTCCCTCTTCCACGTCCTCGCCCACGAGGAACGGAGCTACACCATGATAGTAATGAAATTTAAATAACATCAGAGTATAAATATCAACAATCTTTCTCCAGAATCGCGGACCCAGTCAGCGTGTGAGCAGCAACAGCCCTCACCTTCAGCATGACACCCAAGTTCTTACACTGTCTCTGAAACTGCTGTGCTTTGGGACTTTTAACCTTAAAATATGTGTCAAGAAGCCACAGACTGTGTTGAGTTATCTCTAGCATCACCTAGTGGACTATGCTGAAACATTGCTGCAATAATAACACCATTTTTCTCTTTTTTCTTTTGAGTGTCTTATTTTTTATTGCCACACTGCAAAGTGACAAGTGATTAAGCAGTTAAAGTGTTTGCTCACCCAAATTAGAAACAAAAACCTTTAGAGGTATTTAGCCATATAAAAATAGTTTTGAAGTAATTTGCCCAGGTTTTGAGATATCCGCTTCTAAGATTTCTTCTGCCACAAAATACTATAAAAGTGAATTAAATTTTTTTTGTGGTGCTCACAGCATTGAAAAATGATATTACCAATTCAGTAATGTGTCTTTCAGAAACAAAGTCCTGGTTACTTTTCTACCTAAGAAATAGTCTATATTATATTAATTATGACAAAAGATTTGTGAATCATCCCTAAGTAACTGCTCCATTTTTCTTCTTCGAAGATGTTGCTATTGATTATGTCATTCTTTATTGCTGTGAGCACCAGAAATAAAATTCCAGTCACCTCCATTGAACTGTGGTGGTGGCAGATTTCTCAAAACCTGAACAAATAAAACCAAAACTAGCTGCATAGATAAGATACCTCTACAGGTAAGAGAGAAACTGTTTTACTGTTTTATCATTTGAGTGAACTGACCCTTTAAACCGTAAGCACGTAACTTATGAGACAAACATGCAACAGATGACGCAGTGAAGTTAACTTGATCACTTTCCTCAAAGAGACCAAAGATATGACAAACTGTTTTTTAAAGTGTCACTTATAATTCAACAGCTTGTGAATCTTTGGCATGTGTGATGTTTGGCTATCACTGCGACAAGCTAACAAACATACAAAGTTCATGCTGAAATTGCAGTGCAGTGATCTGAAAGTGTGGTTTGGTCAGAGATCTCTGACAAGCGGGCAATTTGCTAGAATGTTTTCTGTCCTCTTGTGTACCAATCCGTGAAGAGTCGGGGTCTCTGTTCAGTCCTTTGTTGCAATTCCTTCACTGCTTTTCATGCAAATAGGCTTGACACAACTGCTAGAGCAAAAGTATCCAAATAAATTAAAAGTTCTCTCATGACAAAACTGAAGTTCACACGTTCATGAGAATATTGAGGCTATCCTCTGTCCCAAGAAGTTTCTCATTTTACGTCCAGTGTACAGTACATCCATGCTCCAATGGGAATAATCCATATTGGTTTCTTTGTCATATTATCCAAAAATGATACTGTTCAAAAAATTAAAAGCAGTCAATCTGCATACAAGCAGTTTGTGGAAATGAATCTCCAAACAGTGAGCAAGGCATATGGCATGGGAGCGAGATGAATATCAGGATGACAAACAACAAATGTTTGTGTTGTATTTGTGTAAGAACCAAAATCAATCCACGGCAAGTTCTTGAGCGGCTCTGATGTTTTGGGAGGCGTACGCAAATCTCCAGAGCAGCAGGAAAAGTTGGAGATAAATTGCTCACACCCATTTGAGTCTGCAGGACAAGTATTTGAGCATATGGAGTTTGTTCTGTTTGCTTCTCCCCTGTCTTTAGAGTACTAAGGAAAGCCTGTGTCTGGAAGGTTGCCAGTTTGATTCCCTGAAGGGAAGGGATAAGTAATCTCCACGGCCTCTGCAGTTGGGGTAAATTTGATCGCAGCACTTCGAAAGTTGGCAACAGCTCCAGTAGAGCTGCTCAGCGGCCAGTAGCAGGAGGTTGCGCTTGTGTGTGTGCTGAGTGGAAGTGCTATAATAAGTAGGGACGTTGCTGATTAAGAGCACAAGTGTTCAGCAAAACTTTCTGCATTAAGTAAAAGAATAAAACGAACTGATCGTGACCTGGAGAGCGGGCTAGAGCAGTCTCACACATTTACACCTTACCACTACTATGAAAACAAAAACTTTTAATGGGTTAAGACTTTTTGTACCCATGTAAAAACTTAGTATCCCTACAACTGGACAGACCTGCACTTCCTCCTGGACAGAGAACCGAACGGAGACTCAGGTAAGAAGCAGCTGTGTTGGCTTTAAGGAGGCTACTTGGTGGCAGAATCTCCATCAGGCCTCATGCTGAAGGGCTCCAGGCGCTCAGTCTCAGGCAGCATGTTGTTGAGGCGCTCCATCAGCGGCACTGTCTGGTCGATGCCCATCTGGATGCGTCTCAGGATCATGGACATCTCGTTGACCTTCTGGATCTGCTCGGCGTACTTGGCATAGCGTTTCTGGCGCTCCTGCATTATGCTGAACAAGGTTTCCACTGACAAGTCCATCTGGAAAGAAATAGACGGGAGAGAGAAAGAGAGACAGTCTTTGACTTTTGATGACACTTTGAATCATCTCAAAGTAAAACACAGGAAAATAGCTTGGAAGAGTTACAAAATTCTGCTTCACCACTAATACATGAATATCATTAAAAACAGTAGAACATATTAAAATGTACTGTACAAGAACATTGTGAGATTGAAACATAAAAATAGCAACTGTCTAATAAATATGTAAAGTTTTGGCATAGCCTTTTCCCAGATGCAACTGTTAAACAAACAACAAAAAAATTATTTTCACATCAAAATAAAGGCTTGCACATTGGTCAGCTTCTTTTTTCTTTGGAATATGGCTGCAACTAATTATTACTGTCATTATATTAATTAATTTTTCAATTAATCTATCATTTAGCCTATGAAATATCAAAAACGCCTATCACAATTTGCTGTGCCGGTGCAAAGTCTTCAAATTACTTGTTTTGTCCGACCAAATCCAAAACCCAAAGACAGGTAAAGTTAGTTAAAAACAATACAGAAAAGGCAATTTAACGCAACTTAGCACAGCCTTCCTTAACTGTGACACTTCAGTAAATGAAAAGACATTACCAGAATGAAAATATATTTTTATAATAATTTATTTAAATTGAAAACTCAAGTTCTGTGTAAACATATATTCTCTCACAGTCTCGCTTCCTCGCACAGATAGAATCGTAGACTGTTGAACTAAAAGGTGCAAAGGAATCGGGATGTTTGTGGAAATGTAACGTTGCTTTAGCGAAGGCCACAAGGGGCCACCTACATGGAGTATTTGGTGGCCACAAAGTAGCTTTTTGTGGCCACGGGCCATAGGGCCATGGTGTCAAACCCTGAAAGATATTAAATTTACAGCGATATAAGACAGAGAACAAATTGTCAACTTCTTCTCACATTTGAGAACTGAAACCAACAAATGTTTGCCGTTTTTGCTTGATAAATGACACTTAATTGGTTGTGAAAATAAAAAATGTTGTAAATTGATTTTCTGTCAATTGACTAATCATTTCAGTTCATTTTGAAAATAAAATATAAAATTGTTTAACCACTAGCTGTGGAAACAAAAATGTGCTTATGCCAGTGGTTAATATATCTCTTAACAGCCATGTTGGCATAAACCCTCTACATTCAAAAGGGAACACAACAGTTAATATTGTTGTTTTGGGACTTCAAACTGTGTATGCTAAATGTCTGTTGCTGTACTATGATATTCTTACCTCTTTGATCCTCTTGACCAGGGCGTTCTGGTCGAAGGCCACGGCCTCGGCACACTGGTGTAGGTGGTCCTGGTATCGGTTGCAGAGCTGCAGAACCTGGGAAGCATCCAGCCTCTCCAGACACACACTGCTGGGTGACGTCTGGCCACTTAGCACTCCTGTGGAGAGCGAAGAGCAAAAGGACTTACATAGACGTGTTGGAACAGAGTAACAGTTGACAACAGCGTAACACTTGGTAATTATTGTAATTAGCCATGCACAGGCTCTCACAGAACTAACCCCTCCTGCTATTTCAGGATTGCGCCTACACAGGAAACTTGGCTCATTATCCACCTTCTAACACAACGCTAATGGGTTGCAGCGACAATTTGCTTCACTACACAGAGTTTGAAAATGGACTGGTGGGGACCGGTTGAAAATTAGATGAGAACCTCAATATTTTCATGTGAAAATTGAAACAGTAGAAGTCAGATAAAATATCTGCACACTCCACTGATAGCTCACAATAAATCTAATTTAATAGAGCACCATTTCAATCTCAAACAAATCTTTGTCAGACATCAATACTTCTTGCAGAGATCACTGTGAAATTATATTTCATTTATTGGAAGCTATCAGTGCAGTGTGCAGCTCTATTGTCCGACTTCTGCTTTCAGTTTGTTTGTGTGCGCTCTACACTCAGTTCAAAACTGAAAAAAACCTATTCCTTCTAGTGCCAAAAATCAGTGTTGGTGGTTTTATGCTTTATAAATATAAATTTCTGGGGCTTTTTCGACACAATATCTGCCAGAGAATACGGGATTTCTGCTGTAGTCAAGTACTCAAGTGTGTAAGTTGTATTAGACTGCATTAGTTTGAGCAAGGTACACCTACAGTAATGAACGGTCTGTCTTAAAGATGACACTAAAACCCATGTCAGCAGCTGGAAGACTTAAAAGTTACCTTTTAAAAGTGGCTGAAAGGTGGGTATCTCCTGAAGCTTGATGACATCTGGGTCGTTGTGGATATTTCGCATTGACTGGGTCCCCTGAGCCACAACGACAATATCATCCATCTTTGCTTTCTGCTTTGCTGGGGAGGGCACCACTGCAATGACAATATTCCAGTTAGTATCAACAGGCAGTAGTTACTTCACATCACATTGTTACAATCAAGTGACTAGCTGGGAAACACCCCCTCACAAATCTGAGAATGTTTAATCAAGATTTAGGAATACTATGGTTTATATTGATCCATTTAAGCAGTCTTCAAATAAATATCTGCTTTGTCATTTGGACAGTAGTGAAAGAAGCACTCACATCCTTTATGGAAGTAAAAGAAATAATGTCACATCGTAAAAATACTCCATCACTATATCCAACATTTGACTTAAGTTAGAGTACAAGAATATTATCAGCAAAATATACAGAAGGTATCAAAAGTAAAAGTATTAATTATTATTTAGCACTTTCATTGATGCATTAACATGTTCACATTTTAATGTAGCTGGTCATGGTAGTGGTAAACTACTTTATATACAGTGGAGTAGTTTAATCTTTAAAAATCAATCAGATTTTATAAGCCTACAATATGTTTATTATAAAGAAAGTAACTGGTATCTGTAGTTGCGAAGTAAATGTTAGTTAGAGTAAGAAATACAACACTTCACTCTGAAATGTAGTAAAGCAGAAGTATAAAGCATAAAATAGAAATACTCAAGTAAAAGAAATAACCACAGTACTAGCTTACATCATTGCCAGTGGCAGTGCAGTGTCACTTATTTTATAGCAAGCTAATATGCCACTGTGCCTACCTTGGTTTCCTTCTATATAAACCGATGATAATTACAAAACCATACATTTGCTTTCATGATACAGAAGGCAGTCTTACCCGATGAGCTGTAATCGGAGTGTTTGTGCTCCGCATCTCCACTCTGTTCGGCTCCCATGGTGCTAGCTAACGTTTGGCTAGCAAGCTAGCGGTAAGTTAGCTTCCGTCAACGTTTTTCCAGAAACTGCAGCGAGATAACCCGAATATCTGGCGATTAACTGTCTGCAGATACTTCATACGACCTCCAAACACGCCCGCGCTGGCAACGAGACAACCATGTCCGCAAGAGAGAAACTGGAAGTCAGGTTTGTTGACTCTGCGATCTTAAGCTAGCTACGTTAGCTTGACATTGTTCCTGCTACCGTTTACTAGCTAACCGGTTACGAGACGTTCCTTTAACGATACGTGAGTCCTGGGCAGATTTATATCTTGGTTGTGAGCGATACCCACGTAGCTTAAGATATGAATTAACCAATGTTTACATTACATGATACAACAGACATGACTGAGCACTGACTTCACGACGAGGAAACACTTCCGTAAATATTGATCACGGGGTCTGCCCCGTGACTGAGTCCAGACCTTGGTCTGTAAGAGTCTATGATCCAGACCATAACATTACCGCCCCCTACTGCTGCTGAGGTCGTAAAAAAACAAGAAATTACATCAGACAGTAACCCTCTAACAGTTTTGTTTTGTTAATAAGAATATTAATTACTATTACTAGCACTAATTCTATTAATATGGACACTCAAATTATTTATGTATGGCTCTAAAATGGGTAAAACTTTCATCTCTGTAGTGTAATTGTGCCTGTGTGTCCAATTCAGACCTCCACATAATAAAATAGATACACAAACACATCTTCAACTCTGTAGATTTAATGAACAGGACAAAAGTCATGCTTAAAAACATAACGGGAATACAAAACACTTCCAAGTAAAATGAACATGTATAAAAACAAAGGAGTACTATACCAACATTTATCACCGTGGAACAACATGAAACATCCTGGAGAGAGAAACAAGTGCCACAACATTTTAGAAACATGAACAGAGATCTATTTTAATGATGCTGTATTTGCCATCTAACAATCTGAATGTCGTAATTTGTAGGAGTAGCGCCGTTTTATTTAGGACTGTCTTTGTGGGTCTTTAATTTTCACAGAACCAGCTCCTAAACTAACTAATCCAGTCAAAGGGCTAAAATACTACCCAGGAAACCATTCCCATGAATTACAAAA
Source organism: Maccullochella peelii (assembly GCA_002120245.1). Lineage (NCBI taxonomy): Eukaryota > Metazoa > Chordata > Actinopteri > Centrarchiformes > Percichthyidae > Maccullochella > Maccullochella peelii. Next base: position 44,420 of record LKNJ01001005.1, read on the forward strand.
ACTTTTTAAGTAAAATCAATTTAGTAAAACAGCCTAAAATGGAAAATAGAAATTATCATTTGGTGTTTAAAATAACTACTTTGCCTGTACACCTGGTCAAAAGATGAAAACTCTGAGAACCACTGATATGGCAAATGAAGAAAGAATGCAAGAGACACACATGCAAAGGCTTCATGCAGATGATACCAGGCTACACAAGTCCTATCTTCTCGTTGTCCCCCTGTTTCCCATTGTCCTCTTCAACCAGAGGGTAGGGTCGCAGGTCCAGGGTCAGAATGCTGCTGAACATGCATTCATCAAACTGTGAAGAGGAGGACATGGCAGTGACTGCATTGTCATGATATATAGAAATTAAATTTATTCTCCAACTTGCAACATGTTCTAAAACTTTGTTACGTCTGAGTAGACTCCCAGCAAAGCGTCCGTCTTGGAGAAAAACTCCTCCTTCAGGGAGATGACAATGATCTGCATGTTATTCCTGGACTCCTCTCTGATGAAACTGGTCACCTGGACACAAACAAAACACCCACACAAGGTATGTAGTACAAATACAATCCATAAAAACAAGAGATAATAGGATAATAATGTACAGTTGACACACAAAAACCTTATAAAACACCTTAATAATTACATGAATGATATTAAACTGGTTGTTTTTTAATGTTCTTAGTGCTGTGTCCAACTCAAATTTCCCTGCAAGCAAAATAAAATTGACCTTCTCTCTCACAGAAGAACTATTTGCATTCTAAACAGTAAAAAAATAACCTTCACAATATCCCTTAACTCAATGCAACGCCTTAAAATGTCCGACCAACAGTCCAAAACTCAAAAGATATTCTGTTTACAATGATATAAAATGGACAAAAGCAGCAAATCCTCACATTGGAGAGCATGGAATCAAAGCATATTGGTATTTTTGATTGATAAATTACAAATAATAAAAATTGTTGGTTAGTTATTTTCTGTTAACCGACTAATCAATTAATCGAGTAATTGTTTCAGCACTAATATAGATATTAATTGTAAAACCCTGGAGGCAGCTGGAATCTTACCTTGCCAATGTTGGTGTTGTCCAGGGCTGCATCCACCTCGTCCAAGATGAAGAAGGGAGCCGGGCGGAAGCTGAGAGAAGTGACACAAAGACTACCAGCATGCCAAACAGCACAGACACAGTGAACCAGCAATGTGGGTCAAATGTCAGAGCCACAGCCATTAAAATATTTCATGGTGTGTCAACAGCTGTCCTATGACTGCAAATCCTGTTTTATTTTTGGAGTTTAGTTTTTATAGCTGTGGGGGGTAATTATCCAGCTGTCCAGCTAAATTAATGTTGAGCAAACACTGATTTTGTTAACAGGGTTCGTACAAACTCTTGAAAGTTTGGAAATTTTAACCGTTATGTTTTCAAGGTTAGGAATATACTTGAATTCGAATATACTCCTTGAAAAATGCTTCATTTTCAACGTAATCTGGTGTTTCATCATCGACACAATCACTCATGTAAACCAAAAATATTTTAATACTTTAAATGAAACGATCCTGTCGTCACATTTGTTTGTTGTCTCCTGGCATTTATAGTAACAATTTAGATGTGATGATAAAGGCTTCAAGGTACCTTGAAAATGCTTGAATTTTACTCTTAAAAAGCTGTACAAACCCTGCGTTAAATGATTCTGGGAAAAAGGATGGTGGTACGTCAACTCTGTCATTAAAGATGCATTATGTTTATTCTACTCATTATCTGGTGCCATTATATACATTTTTTATTATCTGGACGTATTTGTTTCTCTTATTGTCGGTAACTTCTACTGTTACACCCTAATTTTCCAGTTTCTCCTATTATAATCTGATGTATTGTAATCTAATCTAGTCTGTTCCAGGGTTTGATTGTGAGCCCAGTGTTACCTGTGGATGGCAAACACCATGGCCAGGGCAGCGATGGCCTTCTCTCCACCAGACAGATTGTCCATGGACATGAAGCGTTTCCCCGGCGCCACGCAGTTGTAGTTGATGCCGCCAAGGTACGGCTCATCTGCATTCTCTGCACTCAGAATGGCCTGGAGCACATATAGCAGTCTATTTTCATTTAATTTATTGGATCTTGTCATTTAAGGCATCTTGTTCATATTTGTAAGACATTCTACAATGGTGGCACAAGTGCCCTTCATGGGGGAACCACAGTGGGATAGTTAAATGTGTATATACACCAACTTTTAACAGTTTATTGCTCAGTTATTCCCACTTTAAGTACACACAAACCCTACTGGTTGGTTATTAGGCTAAAAATGTTGAACTCTGTCAAGTATAGTCAAGTAAATCTTACGTAAGGAGTACTTTTTACAAACATGACTGTAATGGAGGGAAGAGAAACGTGCAGATAAACACAATAAAAACAAAAGAAACTTGTGAGTGTGTTTCTGTGGTTGAGGCTTTGTTGCTTTACCTGGGCGCTACTGTTCCTGCATAATCTTTTATAGATCTGATCGATTACAATGGACACATGTTCAAAGCACTGGCTGAAGAGGTGGACGCGCTGGGCTTTGACTTGCTTGAACTCCTGACTGCATTTTCTGGCTGTTCTGGTGCTGGCATCAAAGGCTGAGCGAGGGACAGGAAACAAAGCTGAATCAGCAGTGCAGGTAACTTTACTTATCATACTACAACTCATTATTATTACAACATTAAACTACAGGTAGAAATCCCACATGGGAATTAACACTAAAGAATTTCAACAGCTGACCACTGAGAAAGAAGTTAACCCTTACGCTTACACACGAATTAATAACAGAAAATGTATACAAATCTTGTAAAGAAGATGTTTAATATATAATCGAAGTGGTTTTTATTGGCAAAACCTTTCTGCAGAGATTATAGTAGTTATATTCCAAGAATTTAATTTTGAAATTAAAAACTTGACAGACACATTGAACAACATAATACCTTCTGTCACTCCCTGTAACTTGTCCTTCACCTCCCTTATCTTCTCCAGAGCTTTCAGGTTGGGGGCAGTGGTGCGATGCAGCACTGCCTCCACGGAGGACACTGACTCCTTCAGCCTCTTTAAGGAGGCCTCCACCTCCTCCTCTGACTGCAAACTCTGTACACACACACACAATTTCAATGCATATGAATAAATAGCACTAAGAGAAAATTAGGACAATGATGAGGCTTGACGTCTCACCCTGATTTCTGCCTTCAGGCCAGAGTAGTCAATGACCAGTTGCGCCTCTCTCTCATAGATGTTCATGGTGGCGGAAGTGCTTTCAGATTCTGTGTCCAGCTGCACAGACCAGAAGAATCACTCATCAGGTAGGACTGACATCAAAAGTGCTTCAAGTCTTTTTATTACTGCTTTAATTTCTCAAAATTCAGTAGGGTTTCTCAGTCTTCATTGCTCTAATGTGAGGGTTTCTGTAGCTTCTTTTATTACATTCTTCTTCAAAATATGATAATTTGAGCTCAAATGAATATGCAGTACTTCCAAACTACCAAAATTGTGCAGGACTGGTGTTAAAACAGCAAGAACAGCCAACTGTCAAAAGAAACTTCTGCACTTCTCTACAGCCTACCTGTACCTCACTGATTTCATCCAGGCTCCCTGACAGCAGAATGATGGGCAGACTCTGGATTTTGCAGGCCAGCAGTAAGTTGTGTCTGGCAACGCGCTTCTGCTCCAAGGCTGTCTCTGCACACATCACCTCCCGCTGAAGCTTCACCAACTCTCTGAGAGAAAGAGAGACAAAAACAAGTGCCAATCCAAAATGTCTTCTTTTTTTGGACATACGAAATCTTGACATTCTTAAAAAACACAATATTTTGATGGTTTGTTTATGGAATACCAGAAGAAAACTCCACACCAATATCCTGTTTAAACCAGAAATTCATCACGTTGCAGAGGCAAGATCTTATAGAAATGCTTTCTCCTTGTGACCTTAAGGGCCTTAAAATCTCATAATAGATCAGATTGGAAACAGAGTTCTGTTTAACTAATGATTTTACAAATGATACAGATGAAAACAACCATGGATCAGAAAACATTAATACCTTAGTTTTAGTTGTTATCTAGTTGTGTCTACTTTTTCTAGCAGTTGGTACAGGGGAAACCCTCTGTAACAGCAGCAGCAGCAGTACTAACAGTATCAGTAAGTAGTAGCAGTGTTGCCAGTAATAATAGCAACAACAGCACAGAAACAGTGGTAGTGTTACTTGTTGATCGCTTGGAGGCTCAGGGTTTTCTGGTCCAGCTCAGCTTTGGCAGCGGCCACCTGGCTCTTCTTAGACAGCAGCTGGTTCTTCACCTCTAGCAGTTTGTTCTGACCCTCTTCCACCGCCGCCAGTAGCTTCTCCTCATCCTGAGGGGAAATGGAAACATCAGTCTGAAAAAGTCTGCAATCACTGAAAGGTTTAATTTCACATCAGCCACAGGGTGTCCAGAAATAGCCATTAATACAGACTTATTCTTAAATCTCATTTGGAAAGAATTAATATTCCAGGAGGAGATGGGTAATAAATATTTGCCATGTGTCATTCTGGACACCTTTTACCCACATTACAGGAGGCAGTTTGACGGTAGTGAACTATAATATCAGCAATAACACAGAATGAATGCCTGAGATGACCACCTTCCTCTGCTCAGCAATGATTCTCTCCTCCTTGTCGATGGTTTCCTCCATTTTGTGGTGCTTCTTCTTCTGCTGCTCCAGTTGGTTTTGTTCGTACTCCAGCTGTGCATGCAAGTGAGTGCACTGACTCTCAAACTCAAGCCTGAAAGGAGAGACATACATATCAAGGTGTCCATTGTAGTACAAACACAAATCATGTAATTACTCCCGACTCCGGAATATTCTTAACCTGAAGTTACATAAAAGAATGATGCAAGTCTGGAAATATCAGCAATAAAAGTAAGACCCTTCAATATTTGCTTATTCATGTTTGTTTTAATTACATTATATCTAAACGTATAATTGAATTATACTAAAACACTTTACACACAATTTAATAATACAAGGTTCTTAAGAAATTAAACCAAGGAAAGGAAAAGGAAAACTAAACAGGAATTTTATAAAATAAAAGTGGGCACCGTTCACCGTGATTCAAAATATTTTGAATCTCCAACTCCCAACTTATCATTTTGTTGCACACCTAAAAATAGTGAATCTTTGTCTCCTTTTATTTTAACTGTTTCAGAGATTTGGTAATTAGAGTCATACTGTGATTGTTTTAAGCCATTAAAAATAATTTCTTATGTGTTTTTCTTAGAGATCTAAAATCATACAGATTTCCTCACATAAAAAGACAATTCCAAGTAAATGATGATTAATAATCACTTTATCACATATCTATTCCCAGATGTGGCTGGTTAAGTTTAGCACATATGGTACTGACGACACTGGTGCGTGGTTGTCATACCGCTTCTTGTCAAGCTCTGTCTGCTGTTTCAGGTGCTCCTGCTCATACTCTCGGATGCTGTCCACACCGATCTCAGCACAAAAGTCAGAAAACACCAAGTCCTCCATCTAAATACACAGAGCATCTACACTGAAATACTTTATTTAGCACTTAAACAGTTTGCTTTTCTTGAACCTGTTAGCTGTTGCGACCACTTTGTTGTATGCCAGTGGTTCTGGCCCAAACCCCCTGGAAATATAGTGATGCCACCTTATGACGCGAATGATGAAGATGCACCAACCAGGTTTTATTCAGTTCAATCAAGGCAATTAACTGAAATAGTAATGGAAGTTTAGCAAAAACTGAAAATATAAATTCACTGTTAACCTCAGCATGAGGGTGAAAATTGCAGTCAAAGCAGGCATGCTGAAACAGGTTGAAGACGGTGTGCAGACAGCAGTACCTGGTTGATCTGGTCTCTGATCTTCCTCATCTCTGCATCTTTTTCCTCCACACTCCCCTGCTGCATCTGGATCTGAGAGTCCAGGTTTGCTAATTCACTCTCCATACGAGAAATCTCCTGAGAACAATCAGCAGGTCAGGACATTACAAGACAGAGTAAGTACTGTGAAACTGCTCCTGTGTCACCATGACACAATATCCTTGTCTAATATGCTTTGGGGTTCAAATGATAATGATACAGGGGCTCTGGTTTACACGTGCACATACATGTCATGCCATGTCAAAGCACACGTCTCAGTTATGATATTACATTTGAGAAAGTCAAAGTTCTGTGGCCCTACCGCTTGGCATTTAGGGAGGATTTTTTTCCGAAGGTTTTCCAGCTCAGTTTTAGAGTATCTGAGGCGGGTCTGAGCACCCTGAGCCTCAGCAACGATCTGTTTCAGGTCTGACTCCTTCCGCTTCAGCCTCATCAAATCCTGTCACAGGACCAAGTTATTATTCAGCAATAAATAAACAGCACGTACAGTATATGACAAGACATAATGTAAGTTAAAAACACAAACATCTGTAGGCAGGGAAGGAAATTCACAAAATTAATTTAACTTAAGACCCTGAAGTTTACATTGTATGATTCTCCAAAATATTTTTCAAAGTCAATATTTGTGACTCACACGCAGCTCTGCTGTCAGCTGGTCCTTGCGTTCCTTCAGCTGCATCATGTCCTTCTCGTCCCAGCAACGAGCTTTGTTCCGCAGGTCACTGGAGCCTCCAGAGATCACACCTGACTTTGCAAACATTGTCCCGTCCAGAGACACCGTCTATAGAAAAAACATCTGATTACACGTCTGCTGGCAGTAAAGGCCAACATGTCAGTCAGTAAGCAAGTTCAGGGCTGTAGGTGTTTATACTAATAGGACTGTTTGGCCCACAAGATTTATAGTGTATAGTTCCTCTTTTAGGTGACATTCTTACTTACAGTTTGAATTTTTACCCCAAACATGCAAAGTGATTCAGTCAGTGAGGGTGATAGTTGTACTTTCCCTGAATGACAAAACCTTTTTAGGAAGCTGTAACATGTTACCCTCTCAACAATGCCTAATCTCTATAATTTGAAAATGTATAAATTCAAGTTCTTTATTGTCATATGCACAATTACAGTGAAGCAGTCGTTAGCAATGAAATTCTTAATTCTCAGGCTCTCTCCCCAACAGTGCTCATACATATATGTATATAAAAATATAATAAGAAATCACACAAGTTAAAATCTAATTAGAATCTAAGACATAGACATAAAATAGTGCAGCAGGAGAACAGCAGTAATATACTGTGTGTGTGTGTGTGTGTATATATATATATATACACAGAACTGTGATGTGTGCAAGTACAAACAGGTAGTAATAAATATAAATCTTGACATGTAAACAGGTTGTAACCAGGTAAGTAAGCAGGTGGAGGCAGTGCAGTAGAATCTGTATGTACAGTACCAGTAAGTATAAGTATGGCAGTAGTATAAAGCGACATCCATGTATCATACGGTGCGAGTAAAGTCACTTAGTGACGAGTCTTATGGTCTGCAGGCTGAAGCTGTCCCTGAGCCTGGTGCCACGGTACCGGATGCTGCAGTACTATCTGCTGAACGGCAGTAGGCAGGACAGTTTGTGGCTGGGGTTATTGGGGTCTCTGATGATCCTGTAGTAATCAATTTTGTCATTTCAATTTGTATTTCAATGTACTGTCAGGTACAACTAATGGAGCAGGCCCTGTAAGATAGCAAAACAGACACTAAAAAACTGTTCTGCAATGCAGCAGTATGACTGAACTGCTTAGTGGATTTAACTCATCCTGACTCCAATATCTGTGGCCAAGGGCCAAGTTTACCTTATTGCGCTCCTGCCTGCCAAAGGCCACAATGCTTGCTTCTTTGATGGTTTCACACACCAAGGCGTTGCCACAGACAAACTGCACCACTTTCTTCAGCTGGGCGGCACCTGTGGTAGCGTTAACTTGTACAACATCGACCACCATCTTGGCACCGGGCACCTCCCTCAGTCGCTCATTCAGAGGACGCACCTGGGCACACAGTAGTGATGGTTATCCTTGATATATATGCATGTGTGTGTGCTACTCTGACTGTCAAAGAAACTATTCTACATACTGAAAAACACAGCCAACTTCACCTTCTTTTCCATTTTGCATTTTCAACCATCCAAAAAAAGTCAAGGCTTTCTTTAGTTTCAACTCACCACCAAGTAGTCGATGGGCAGGAAGGTCTCAGGTTCGGATCGCTCCTCCTTGATGAAACTGATACAGTCACGGGCAATTTTCTCCGAGGCCACTACAATGGCGTTCATGTAGTGGCCAAACACCTTGGTGACAGCCAGCTGGTACTTCTTATGGTTGGGGCTGCACAAGTCAGACAGACGACCATACTGGCACAGGAAGGGAACAGAAATGAAAACAAAAAATAAACAAAGTGGTTTCATGAATTATTTCCGCAGATCAAGCGAAAGGCTTGTGGATGGATGCACGATATTTATGGTTCACAAGGTTTCACCTTCTAAAAAATAACAAATTTCCCTCAAAAGATGCAGATGCCAGACATTTTGAGCAGCACAAACAATATCCCTCAGTAACTATCAGTATATTAAGACAGACAAGGGACTTTTAAAAATGATTCTAAATGACAAAAGACCATGTACTAAAATGGTTTATAGCTACGGTGTATTTTACTGATGCTTGAAGGAAAACAATGTCTTTTGATTTGTAGGGATTATATGTAGAGATTTATTATCATCTTCCAGGAAACTAAATTTAGCATGCAGAGTGTTTGCTATCAAGGAGTTGAATGATGTTACTGTCAGGACTGTGCACTGCGGCACTCTCCAAGGTGCTGCTGCTGGGAGCAGGGACTTCCAGTCAATAACTTACCTTGTCTAATCATTGACTTCACCTGTTTCCAAACACACACACACACACACACATATATATGTATACAGTATGTGTGCGTCTTTCCTGGTTGCTGAGTCTTGAGTTCGCCTTTCATCTGTGCTCACACCAGAGAAGAGTTAACTTAGTTCTGTTTGTTTTCAGCGCCATAGATTGACAGTCACCAAGTGAGATTAGTTAGCTGGCTGTAGTGTTTTTTGTTTTGCCAAGACAATAAATTCCTTAAACGCATGTTCAGTCTCCTGCCTGTCTCACTGGACTTGGGTACTGACTGCATTCCTACAGTTATCCTGTCTGTCTCTTACCACAGTGTCAGGGTAGAGTCTGCGGAGTCTCTCTAGCAGCTCTTTGCGCTGCAGCTGGCGCCTGCTCTCCTGGCTGTCCAGACGGGCGTTCCCCAGCTCCTCCAGCACCTGACCCAGCTCCTGGTTCACCTCCTCGCTGCGCTGGCGGCCCCGCTGCAGCTCTGCACTCAGGCTCTCCTCCCGCTGACGGTACTCTTCAAGGGACGAACTGAAACATACAGTAACTCTATAAAGTATGCACAGCTTCCTTCTGTGATATTTAATCCTGATTTCAAAGTCTATCAGTTGTCAGTGATAAATAACCATGGAGTTTAATCAACACCTCCCTGAGAGTTAGGGACAGACTGGCTTTTTATTGGCTGGCATTACATTGCACAGCCATGTGGAATAAGACATACTTGCAGTTCTTAGTGTACTCCTCTAGCTTCTCTGCTCTGCTTGTCAAATCGTCCAGCTGAGTCTGGTTGTTCTTGATGGCAACCTACAACAGATGATGTTGTAGTGGTTATAATTGATTGATTTGTACAGTAACAATATATCGAATGACAATCCGAAATGTGAAAGAGGTCGCTCGTAGTGATAAATCTACAGTGAATTATCACCCGAATCTTTAGCTTTACGGAGCTTTAGAATGAGTTTCAGATTGTTTAGCTGTCCGGCCCATACTTTACTTTTGGGTCACTCTCATCGCTCACATAGTGTCGTTTTCGGCTTCAGCGAGAAACCTCTAAAACCCCACTGTACACTACCTGCTCAGCACGAAACGGCAGACAGACACAGTTAGTGACTAGCTGGTGAATATAGTGGATCGTTTAGCTGCTAAAGAGACAGATATTTCCCTCCGGACTTGGTGGAGACCAAAAACAAAGCTTAAGGAGAATGAATATTGGACTTACATTCGTCAGGTGGACAGAAACATGACTCTAAATGAATGATAATGTTGCTCCGTAACTGCTGGATGTGTAAATAGGCAACTGTTTGCTAACAACTTTGCCATATCAGCAAAAAAGATGATGTCAATGTTGTGTTCACAACTTGTTTCTGCTGCCCCAAGTGGTCATCAGTTATTGCAGGTTTAAGGATATATTAATCACAGATTCAGCAGTGTGAAACATACAGCATACTTATTGTTATGAGATACATGTGTCTTATATCCATGGTTATTAACTTAAAAGATGTGTAATGGCAGCAAAAAGGTGCCACTGACAGTACCTCCACTTCCTTCTTTCTGCGCCGGTCAAAAGCCATCTTCTCGTAGTCGGCTCTCACCTCCCAGTGCAGTTTCTCTGCCTGCTGGCTGAGGACAGCCCCCTGCTTTCGGGACAGCTCCTTCAGCTCTTTGTATCGCTCCAGCTGTAGCACAAATAGAGGGTGTTAGGACAAGGTCACTTTTTTTTGTCCCTTGTGTGTGTGAGGTATTTGTAGTTTGGTAGTATGGTTGTTAATATCAATTCACAGCTGAAATTAGGATTAACATTGACTTTTACTGTTGTCTGATTCATGGGTGTTGGCCACCCAGTTACAATTTTATTCCCGGCTTAATATGTCTTCACCTGCAAGATAAGCATGGGTGGTTATATTTGATTAAATTGAATCTATGAAGTGGATATTCAGAGTTTGTATTCAAGATAAAACATTTTAGATTGTTCAGAACGAAACCCCCAGATCTCTAATATACATTAGGACTGGATAATCTGAACTAAATGTGGCCTAAAAAGAAGTGAGGTATCAGTGTAGCTCTGCCAAGGAGTTGAATGATCCCTACTCATGTCTGTCTAACTTTCCAAATACAGTTGCCTTGCCTTTCCATGAGATTTGTTTGCGGCAGTATTAACACAGCCATTACTCACAGTTTTAATGGCTCATGTACAGCTGTATGACTGACTCCTGCTTTTTTTAAAGAAAAATTCCACTTTATGGGTTTATTTTTCTTTTCACATACATACATATTGTAGACCCTCACATACAGTCCACTGGGTTTATTATTATGTCCTGCACAAAAAAAAAACATTATAGTCCTGGCCTCCAACCTCCCAGCAACTATATTTTACATCATGTAAACTTACTTTTGGTTCATCTAAACGAGGAAGGAGGTTGCGTTGTTTGACACACACTCACCTGATCCTCATCCAGTGCGATGTCTGTCCCCCGGGAGGTTCCCTTCTCCTGTGCCTGCCTTTCGTAGTTCCTCCAGGTCCTCTCCAGTTCAGTGATTTCGTGCCGTCCTTCTGCCAGCTCCTGCTCTTTGATAGTCAACAGCTTCTGACTCTTCCTCAGAGCATCACGGACCGCCTCAGCCTTCTTCCTGTGATGGGAGGTGTTTACCTTGGCTTTGATGTACTGGGACCGATACTGGGACAGGATATGCTCCTGGGCGCTGAGTGACAGAGTGAGAGGAGGCCTAGGTTAATTCTAGTTAATGGCAGACTTGTGGCACAGACCACTTAAGTATTTAGATTATATACCAGTTCCATTAGAGCTAAATAGACACCATCATCTGAGGCTTGCCTTTTAAACATCCCTACACGGAGAAACAAAAGGGCTAGTGAGGGACAAATGACATACCCTTTTGCTGCCCCTAAAAACTAAATCCACACACACACACACACACCGGATCTCCTTCTCTATGTGCTGCTGCTCTCTGGTGAGGCGTCCATGTTCCTTCTTGTGGGTTTTGACCATCTGCTCTGCATTCACCAGTTTATTGCTCTTAGCAGCCGCAGCCTGCTGTTTCTCCCGCAGGGTGTCGCTGATGGCGCTGATGCCCTTCTCATTGTGGTAGAGCTCAGCCAGGCTCAGCTGCAGATGGTTTTGGTGAAGGTCGTCGACCAGCGCCTGGTACCTCTGGGCCTGGAAAAGTGGGAGGTGGGGCGACCAGTTAATCGATGGACAGGAAAGCTCAAGAGAAACTAAGGCCACTAAACTACAGTCCAGTTGATGCTAAACAGTCCGTGATGCCATTCCTGTGAGTACACATACATCAGTAATTAAGCTCTCTCCTACACCTACAACAACAGAGACAGCATGGGCCGCACCCCAGGATGAAGGCCAGCATAAAGCCCCATTAGAGGAAGAAAATGCAAATAAACCAAAAGAGCAAAGTTTCAAAAAATGATCAGCACTGGGTAAACTATGATTTTGTGGCTTTTGCCAATCTCTGGCATGACATGAGGCTACATGCACATGGGAAGAACATTCTTTCCCCAAATATATGCATTATGTACTACTTTATTACCATTATAGGGGTATTTTACAATACCAGCCTGAGAAACACAGCCACCAATTCAGGACAGGAGGAATTCGTATCGGTCACAATGTGCTTCTTTACAGTTTGACCACCTGTGCCTAGGATGCTGCCCAAACTTCCCCCAGCATTTTATCACCCTGCAGGCACAGCTACATCAGGAAGTGTGGCTTGGCTTATTGAGCTCAAAATCTAATCTGAGTGCAGTTAAAGTGTTGGTGTAAACCACTTCGTGCAGGGTTTAAACTTCTCTCTTAAACTTCTGTCACTTCTTGTGTGTAAAAGCAAGTCCAACACTATGAATGCCTTGGAGGAAAGATGTGCGCCTTTATCCCTAACGATTTATCAGGTCTCTCCCCTCTATATGACAGCAGGATTTTTTTTTTTACCCACCTTAGTATGTAAGAACAGCTATAGACGCTGTTGCCTTCATGCGTGGTGGGATTAACTACTTCATTTCAAGCATACTTTCACCTGTGAGTCGGAGTGTACCTCCAGTAAAAACCAAATTTAATTCTGCTTTTGCTGTTTGGGGATGCCTTTTTTTGTTGTTGCTTTTATGTTTTCAGGAAGCAAGTTAAAGCCCCTGATTCGTGAATCTGCAACAGCCGCATTAGTGATGGTACTGTAGTAGCATTGTGTTCTCCAGGTTGGAAAATTAATAAAAGCCGCCTTTTCTCAGCCAGATGTTTAATTTGTCTGTGAGTGGTTATGTATGTAGCTGGCAGGTAAAATAACTGCAAGTGTGTGGTGACTTTACCTCTATTTTTTCCTGGGACACCTGTTTCCTCTCGACAGTAGCAGACTTCTTCTTGTTGAAGTGAAACTGTGTGTCGTCTTTGGCCTTCAGCAGGGCCTCTTTCTTCTTATCATACTCTGCAGCATACTCTCTCGACTGACTGATGCTCTCGAACATCTTGGTCCTCTCCTTTGGGTCCTTCAAAGCTATGGACTCCACTGCCCCCTGGTGAGGAACATAATGAGTAACAGACTTGTTTGCAAGGCATTATTCAGGGTTCGTACAGCTTTTTAAGAGTAAAATTCAAGCACTTTCAAGGTACCTAAACCAAACATTTCCAGAATCTCAAAGCCTTTAATTGTTACTATAAATGCCAGGAGACAACAAACAAATATGACAACGAGATCGCTTCCGTTTAAATATTAAAATACTTTTAGGTTTGCATGAGTGATTGTGTAGATGATGAAACACCAGATTATGTTGAAATTCAAGCATATTCCTAACGGTTAAAATTAAGCATTTTCCAAACTTTCAAGACATTGTATATTGTACTGACTATTACTACCAGCCTATGTAAAGCACTTTGAATTGCCTCTGTGTTCGAAATGTGCTATATAAATAAAGCTGCCTTGCCTTGTACAGTTTTTAAAGTAAGTTCCTACATAACTCAGTAACAGAAATGTTATTTAAAGTAGCCACTGAGTGCGTTAGCAATGCAACGTGATTGATACGACCGCACAGGGTTAATAAACGTCATAATTTGATTATAGGAAGAAGGAAGAAGAAGGAATAGGAAGAATGCGTCGAATATTCTCTAACATAAAGTCCTATATGTTGTGTGGTGTCCTGTATCCTGTGCTGTTATCTCTCTAATCTTAGTGTCTCCCATTTCCACAAATATTCGGTGTATCTACACCAATGTCATCAAGACAGTCACATATATAATAATTCTGATACATGTTTATGGCCGTGTTTACCTGGAACACCAGACAGTTTCGGGTTTTAGTCACAATGCCGATCTTCTCCAGCTCCTCCAAGTATTTGGCCAGACTGACATGTATACCGTTGATGCGATACTCAGAGGAGTCACCTAAAAAACACAGTAATGACAGCAGCTGATATCTCAAGACTGAGAATAAAACTACTGTACTTGTTTTTACTTGATACTACTGGGAGGTGCATCTGAGAAAATATTGCTTTTCAACTATTTAAGATCTTTTTAATGTCAAGTCGAATTAGAAATAAAAGCAATTTAGTTGAATTGTGTTAAAACAGGGCTTTTCTGAACAACTTTATTCCCCTTAGTCTGCTCTCCAGTGAAACACTATAAAACTATATATACTATATACAAACTCGGGAAGATAAACTCATTAAACTAACCTAAGATGGTCCGGCAGAAGACGGTCTCTTGGTCCTCGTCGTCGCAGTACCGCATGGCGACGCGGGTGGTGCCGACCACCGGCTTCCCGATGTGGGCTCCGTATATCAGGTCCCTGAGGTGCTTCACTCGGAGACAGGCAGCCCGTTCCCCCATGGCAAAGCTCAGGGCGTCCATCACATTGGACTTGCCTAGTGTTGTTTTACATCAACACTGAAGTTAACTTCAGTTAAGGGGAAAGTTAAGGAAAACTCAAGGTCCACATTGGACCTGGTTTGATGTGGTCTACGTGTGAAAAAAAGTAGTGAAATGTCCCTTTCTTGCAAATTTAGAAATGGGTTCCAGACAGCGTTAAGGCTTTACCTAAAATGTCTAACAGGCTTTCACAACTTTAAGAGGTGCAAAAAACGGAAATTAAGTTTCCCTTAACTGCCGAATCGGAAGCTGCGAATCAGAAGCCAACTTCAGCTTGGTAGCATATATCTGACTAAATTTTAACATTTGTTAGCTAAGCTAATGCTAATCTAAGGAACGGCTTTGCAATATCGTCATTAATTGTTAACCCATTCAATGAAAATTTGATATAATTTTTACACAAAAGAATGATGCGCAATGGTTTAAATTAACTCCAACATTATATTCAGTGATTTATAGCTTCTTAAAAAGAGGGATATGCAAAAATGTATCGACCTAGCAAAACTTTAGCCGAGAACGCTTAAGCTAGCTTAATATTAATTCAACTACAGTTAAGCTAGTAGCATTGGCAGCTAACGTTAGCTCGCTAGAGGGCTCAGCAAAGTTGACAGTAAAAAGTTCACTTACCAGAGCCATTTGTGCCAATTATACAGTTAAATCGCATGAACGGACCGATAACTTGCTTTCCTCGCCATGACTTGAAGTTTTCAATATCTACTTGTTTCAGATACCCCATTTTAATCTCACTTTCTATGTTGAATCAAGAAGCTAATTAATGTGCCAGGCAAAGTCATCAAACTAAAGTAGGCGGGAAGCACGGACAACTCTCCCACCCACCCGGCATATTGATTGATGTACCTGTATTTACACATTGTTACACATACAATAACCCAAGGAAATGTTATCCTTCATCTAATTTTGTTCCTGTTGTAATGGTAAAGATGAAAATGCAATTTGTAAGTGGTTTTAAACAGGGTCAATGCCTGCCAAACTAAATAATGTCCTGAAAAATATTTAATATGCTTTCACCCTTTTGTTTTTGCCATGAGGGAAAGAGACAAAGAGAATACATATTTTGTGTTTTGATCATTTTTTATCAGTGAGCACATGTAATACCTAACTGCATGCTTCAAATTCTAGTCCTGACTATTTAATAAACTGTGGTTTATATCCAAATCTCAAGTCAAGTCCAGGTTTAGGCCTATTTCAAGACCAGGTCCATTTAAGTCTGGATATACTGTAGAAATTCCAAGTAAGTTAAGTAAGTTTATTTAGCACTTTTTTGGACCAAAAGTCTAGTCTGAGCAAGTAACAGTACTGATTTAATATCTGAAATAAAATATCTAAAACGTTTCAATGGATTTTGTAAATGGATTAAAAAATATATTGTCATTTTTAACGTAATTTAATGGAGTGATAAGTTAGAAATCAAAAAAGGTGTAAGTAATTACAACCCAAGTCAAGTATCTAAAACAGTATGTCTCTACATTTATCAAGTCAAGTCTGAAGTAAATAAAACTGTGGCTGGTGTCAGGCAATTTAACACAGAAAGGCAAGAAGGAGAGCTGACAAACAGGGTATTCGTGACTTTATTGGTCAGTACTGAAGTAAGATGTCGTATCAGCAACATGATGAGAAAGTTGTTCTGCAAATTAAAAGCTGAGTCAAATGATTTTAACGTTTATCCTCCTTCCACGGGTTAAAGCCGTCAATAAGGATGGTCACGGACATACTCCATGATGTGTTTCAGAGCCAGCCAGGTCTCAGAAGCGGTGGGGATGATCTGACTGGCTGGCAGGATGAAACCATAGCGACCGGTGTCCCTCAGCTCGAAGGCAAAGGAGTACTTGATGCCCAGGTTGTAGGACCAGTCAATGCTGCCGCCACTGGCTTGATCTGAGAGGAGAGGAAGAGGTGAGGACATGGTACAAGTAGCACTAGAATTTAGTTTTAACAATCAGATAACAATATAGCGACTGGTGTTCAATGTTTTACATAAACACATCAAATAGGTATCTATATTATTATTATATTATGATCAAAATATATACTGAGCAGGACATTTTACAGTTGGAATAAACTTGTCAGTGCTCTCTGGTGGACAATGGTGACTTTTTCTGTTTCTAAATGATCTCAAACATGTCTTTGGCACATCTGTCCTCTGATTTCTTACTACTTATCATCCCACAAATACGCAGATACCAATATATTTACAATAATAAGCCAATATTGTCTGATATCGGTACTACTGGCTAGTATCAGAAAATAGTAGCTATATGAGTAGTCCTATTTTACAGGAATTGCAATTAATAAATCTTTTTTTTAAAGTTAATTTATTTATCGTACATTTACTAACGTGCATTTGTTTCTGAAGCAAGCTGTAGCTGTATCAGTTCATTACTATTATAGGAATTATAGTGTTTTGTTTGATTATTTTGCTGTTGTTTTGTTTTGAATGTTTTATTTTTCTTTGACTTGATTGATTTGATTGAGTTGGTGAACATTGGGGTGGAAAGCTGGAATATTCATGTTTAACACAAAGTTTATTGATAAAATATAAAAAAGGGGTAGGACTTGATAAGGATTCACTTCTTCCAACTCCTAAATATTTATTTATGTTGTTTATTGTGAGTTTGCTGTATCTTTGCGGTTAATTTTATTGGTTATTCTTGTTTTGTTTTCTTACTTATATTTTTTATTTTTTTAACATGTTTGAAATAAAATCTAATCTAATCTAAAATTATTTATCAAGGTTCGTGGTTCCTCTTTATTGTCATCATACAGTACAAGATTGCAAAATGAAAGGCAGTCGTAGCCCCCTCCACAATACACACACAGGAAATGTATAAAGAGATATTAAAATATTTAAAATTAGATTAGAATAAAACAATAACATAGGCAATAAAAGAGAACAAATTGTATAACAATAGCACTAAAGGAAGAAATAAAAAAGGAGCACTAAAATATATTTACAAGGAAGATATACAGTTACATATATTGTGTGTATTTGAGGTGAACTTTAATTTGAGGTGCTGTGAATTGGCATTGGACAAAAAGAAGTTACTCACAGATGATGTTGCAGATGCTTCCAACCTTGTAGCTGGTGCCATGGAGGGAAGTGAGTTTCTGCACTGCTGCTCTGCCAACAGAGTCCTATAGGGAACAACAAAAAATAAAAGCACACAATACTGTAGTCAGGTACAGTGCAGAAGGGGACATGCAGAAGAAAAAGGCTACAGAGGAGAAAACTGGTGAATAAAACAGCAACTTTCAAGGCCCTACACATCCTCTTATGGAGTTACATGTCAAGTCAGTTTTATTTATAAAGCTCAAAACCACACATGACTCTGAGATGGCTCAGTTACATATGAGTAACTACAGGGCTGATGTGGCGTATTTTTTGACTTGTAGCTATGCCTATAAGTAGTTTATTTGTGCCTGTGAGCTGTGTGCATTGATGTTTGTGTCGGTGTTTCTTTTATTTGTGATTTTAGCTACCTGCTCTGGTCTGTACAGCACTTGGTCCATTTGTTCCTCAGTGTTAATATGCACGATTGTATAAACTTGAAGCAAGAACTTGAAAAAGAGGGTTCCTGGCTGAGTTAAGGGAGATAATTTGTCGTACGTAGTAGTGATAAGTTTATAATTGGTCAATTCATCAATCCTGGAGCAAATAAATTGAATTTTCAGCTATAAAACTTTAATTAGATAAGAAATTATAACCCCAAGTTGTACATCTAAGGTTGTTAAAAGTAGTCTGCAGTCAAAAGGCAGGATATTGCTTTTTTTAATAATTAAAGTTATTGAAGGATAACAGAGACAGGCATTTTTAAATCAGGTTATAATACCTGAATCTTTAATAAGGAGAGAATTTAGCTGCCTCTCTGATTTGACTCTCCTGTGTCACAGTTTCATGAGACAGTGGAACAAGGTGTCAGATTTAATTCGCCATGTGCCTCCTCACAATTTACTAAAAGTTTTCCCCTTCCTTACCAGCTCAGGCTGATGGGACACGTTCTTGCAGGAGTAGCCGTAGGGGTACATGAGCAGCTGGGAGTAGGCGTGGACAGAGATGAAAGACTTGAAGTTGCCGTGGCTCCTGATCAGGTTCACCACGTTCTTCACCTCGATCTCAGAGTGAGCCGAGGGGCCGTGGTAGGACTCAGAGCAGGGGTTGTTACTGGCACCGGGGCCTGGAGAGAGGAGAGTCAAATGGACACACACGTGTGTAACACAGTGAGAGACATCATAACACAATACATACTTACATACAGTACAAAGCAAGAGGGTACAATGCATTCACTAATGCATTTTAATGACAAAATTACTTCATGGTACAAATTCTGTAGTTTGTGGCGCTGCTGAATTGTATTGTGCTACATTGTGAGGTGCTCCTAAGAATAAACATTACAGTTTAACAGCACCACAAACTGCAGCCTCCAAAATGACCAGAGAGTTAAATCAACACCTTTAACATGTTTAAAGAAAACATGTTAACCTTCATTAAAGTATGATTCATTGTAGAGCTGTACCTAATAAACTGGCAATTCAGTGTATATTCACATGCTGTGTCCAAAACTAACATTTTGACATACCAAGAGGAGAATCTGCCAAAACTATTTTTATCACAGAAATATACTGTGATACTTTTCTTCACTGAAATATTTCATCATATCCATTTTCAATCCATTTTCTTGCATAGAAACAATTTAATCTAGTTAAATTAAGTCTTTCACATAAAACCTCTTCAAGTTTGAAGTCAGCATGTTTCTCATTTTAGTAATATTGTTGTTATTTATCTGTTTGAGAACAGGCAAAGACCAAAGATTGTGTAAAACTGTGGCATTTGCATGTTACCCTAAAAAAAAAAAAGATTACTGATTAATGTGGCAGATAATTTCTATATCTTTATCTGCAAAAGACAATGTTTTTGGACAAAGTCATCCCGCCTGTTTGATCTAGTACAAAAACAAACTTATACAACACAAAGTTCATGAGAACTTTTCTGTACTGACCACCAAATCCTGCATCCCAGTTCCTGTTGGGATCGACTCCACGGCACACGGAGCCTGAGATCTTGGAGCGGGTCTTACGCCACATACGGTCCTGTACATCACACAGTTTCAGTCAGTCAAGCACCGTGTTTCAGCTAAAATGCACATAACTGCAAGTATGATACCTGGTTTTCAACAGCAATTTGCGCTGGCTCATATCAGCCATGCTTTCCTCTCAAATATCCAACTTACGTGTATGTAAAATGACAAAATAATGTGTTTTGGTACACACAACACGAAAATAACATTGTCACAGTAACACAGGAAGAAGGAAGAGCAAAGAAGTCTAACATGTTTCCATTAAAATGATAGTGACATACATTGGTGTGGGTGTAAGCATAGCCGTCCGGGTTGGCCAGGATCAACATGTAAATGTCCATGGTGTTCAGAAGGGAGGTCAGGGAGGCGTCGGTACCATAATCAGTGGCAATCTAAGCAAGAACACAAGGCAGTGATTTTGTAGAAATAACAAAAAAGAAAACAATCTTTCATGTCTCATGCAGTATAGGTGACACTAACAATGTCTGCAACAATAGAAGATGTGGAAGCTCTAAGATTATTTACAAGAAAGGAAGGAATGTGAGGCTCAGTGCACTTAAAGAATCAATTTCACACATTTTGTTGAGTCTAGAAACAAGAATAATATTATACAGTATTCACCTTTTCTTGATTTCCTGTGAACTCATATCATTATAAAGTACATTTATTATTAGGGCTGCAACTAATGATTATTTTCATTATCTATCAATCTGCCGATTCTTTTTTCGATTGATCGTTTTGACTGTAAAATGTCAAACGATAGTGAAAAAATAGCCCAAGGTGGCGTCTTCAGATTCCTTGTTTAGTCTGACCAGCAATCCAAAACTCATAGATTCTCAATTTACAACGAAATATGACAAAGAACAGCAGGAAATCCTCACATTTGAGAGTCTGGAACCAAAGAAAGTTTGGCATTTTTGCTTGAAAAATGACTGAAACAGTGAATCAGTGGTCAAAAAAGTACATTTTCTGTTAATCGACTAATCATTCCAGCTTTATTTATCACATTGAGACTTTCAAATGAACCTCTAAGATCTTCTTCTTCTGACAGTTTTTTTACAGCACATTTCAATTCAATCCATCAAATTACTCGACCTCATTGACGTGTTGTACCTTGTTGGCTGTCCACACTCCGGTAGCCTGAGACACCCATTCTCTGGCGTGGATACCTGTGTCGATCCAGATAGCAGGACGCTTGTTTCCCCCGGTGCTGAACTGAACACAATGCCAACAGAATGAAAACTCACGCTAGGTGCGATGTGGTCAGACAGTGTAGACAAAAGGTTTTAGCTAACCTTTAAAGGTATTTTACACCTTTAAGGGGAAGTTTAATGGGACTATAACAACTGGGTTCAAGTCGCTAATGTAATAAATACTCATTTTCAGAGCTAACACATTTCTTACAGTGCAAAAACACACATACAGCACATACAGGTAGGTGCAAACACATGTAATGCTGTTGTCTTGCATGAGGTATGTCCCACCTTGAGCACATACATGGGCCTGTTCTCATACGACCTCCCGATTTCCTGCTTGGTGACCAGGTTAGGGCGCTGAGCCACCAGAGAGTCCATCCAGCTGTAGATCTGTACGGGAGACAAGTCAAACATTACAATACAGACACACTGTCTGATACTAAACAGATTTTTTAATTTAATTTATTTATTTAATCTTTATTTAATCAGGTAGTCTCATTGAGATTAAGATCTCTTTTCCAAGAGAGGCCTGAGAACAAGAACACAATCAGCAAGCAGAAACAACACACTACACAATAAATAAGGAATTAATCAAAAATGAATCATAAAAAACAAAAGATAATGAAGCTTTAAAATCACCAAGGGGCGTGTAAGACTGCAGTTTGAGGGCAGTTTGCAGATCATTCCATTTAAAAGGTGCATAACACCTGAAACCACTTCTGCTGACATTAGTGCGTACATGAGGGATGTCTAAGTTAAGTAGTTACTGGATCGTGTACTGCAGTAAAATGAGAGAAGAGATGTGAAGTAGTTTGGAAGCTTCAACAGCAGAGCTTCATAAATGAATAACATGAGATTGCTATTTCTTCTTGACTGTAAGGAAGTCCTTGAATATTTACTATTACTATTTATTTTCTGTGAAAAGACAGATCTTGTGGCTTTGATAGGAAATCTGTACAAGACATTTAGGCCAGTCTTAAATTGGCTCTTAATGCAAGTTGGACAGTTTCACATGACTTATTTTAAGCCTAAAGAGTTAGCCAGCCGACCCCCAGGCTAACTAAGCTAAGCTAAGCGCTAACTAAGAATGTTTTCATGGTAAAAATCAGGGACACCTCCTGACCAGTGGCACCAAATGCCAAAAAAATTAAATAAATAAAACTCTTAATTTGTGGTTTGTTAACAATGCTGTGGAGCAAGTCATGAGAAGGGGAAAGAGTTTTTGGAGTCCGCAGTAACCTGTCACAGCAGGCTCAGATTAGTTGTAATAAGGTGTTTGTAGCGGGTTTTGAATGTGCATATCTCCTAATCTGGAGGGTCGCGAGTGATTTGTGTGTTTGTTTAAAGAGCCTACTGTCTCCAGAGGATGATAGGCTCCAAAGTTGAAGCTCCTGGTGCTGCGCTCCTTCATCTGGTTCACCTCTATCTCAGCTTTCTCCTCATCGAGAAGCTCCTGAATGTGACATGCAGGAAGAATTCAGTATTGCCATCATTTCATTCTCAAAATCAAATTAAAACCCCAGGACACAATGATCAGAGGCACTAGGACACATCAACACTTTCTATATTATATTAGAAAGTTAGATAGTTTGACTCTTTTGGTACGCAGGTGTATATTTGCTTGAAGTACCAGAGTCTGTGTTAATAAATGACTTCATTTGGAGGATTACACACCTGAAGGTTGTTTATGACGACTGAATAGGGGATATTGTGGGCACTAAGGTACTCCTTCACAGAGATCAAACTGGAGCGGGGCACTCGGATGTCGACAGGGAGCTCAGTGGAGACCGGGTGGAGCCAGAAGTCCAGCTGGGATCAGACAGGAAAACCTGAACACTCATAACACTGAGACGGTGCTGTATTATGTACAGTGTACTGAGCAGATTTCTTTAAAAAATGTAGTGCCAGTACTCCCTGTAGTCACATGTTTGCACGTGTATCAGCCAGTATCAGCAAATCATTAAGTATTACATGCTGAATTTTAATGGTTTTTGATTTATTGAGAAAATTGTGTTACAACTCTCCCTGGTCTCCCCTACTGCTAATTTTGATTGCTTTGACAGTACTTGTGTTTGCATACACAAACACAAGTACTGTGTTTATAGCGAACTCTGTCATCTTGCTATAAAGTTTAAATAAAGATGATTATTATTCTAAATAAAGCAATGATGACACCCAGATGTTTTCTGTTCTCTGTTTCTTTATAACTACTCGTTACCCTCCAACCCCTTCTTTGTTTCTTGTCTATTGAATGAGAGAAATGTGCAAGTATTCCAACGTACTTGTACTCTGTACCTGTGCAAATGGCAAATAAAAAGTAACTTGACCATCCTATTGTAATCTTTATCATGGATCTCCAAATCTCTAAAACCCACTTTGAGATATTACAAAAGTTTGGAGAGTCCTTGAGTCAAAGCTTTTTGGTATAATTCTATTCACTAGAAAATTTCCCAGTCTGAATCAGAATGATTAATCTAATCAGAGTTCAACTAAATCAAACATTTTCTAAAATTAGGGTCTGTAAAATCTTTCCATAACTTTTATTCATTGTAATGCATGCTTCTAAATCTGGATTCATTTACGTCTTAGAGGAGCAGCAAAAGATTGAATAAATAGAATAAAATGAGAGGAAAGGTTAATCTCTGGATTTCTTTTCTGCATTAAAGACAGAAGCACAACACACCAGCCGGGCCTCGGAGAGTTTCTGACTTTCTAACAAGTGGAGATGACTCCGTTAACCCACATGAACTCTTGAGGGGATTATTTCAAGTTGAACTTGATTTGCCTTTTGTACTTCTTGGAAGTTCATGAGAAACTGTTCAGCACAAGCAGCTGAGAAAACTTGAACGTAGGTGTTTGTACTGTATACCCAATGCAGTGTGTGTGTGTGTGTGTGTGTACCTCCTGCTCAGTCTCCAGAGCCTGCAGGAGTCGGATCTGCTCCTCAGACTGCACATTGACCCTGATGACCTGATCTCTGGAGGAAATTAATTTCAGTCTCTGAACATAATTATTTACATTTTAGGTTTTTAGTTGCTGCTCTTATTCGTGGCTCTTATTCGTAATCTTCTGTGCAGTGAGTTCAAAAAGAGAGGAAGATTTAATTCAATCACCAACTCCCCAATTAAACAAGCAATTAATCGTACAGAACAGCTAGTGCCCAGACCCCTGACTCCCACTCCATTTTCTTTAATACGACCGTAATTATGATTTAATCTTTCTCTAAACAGAAAACCTAATCATGTTCTGCCTGTTGAATACCAGCGTACTTTTTCAGCTTGGATAGGTATTTGACATGCTGAATATAAGACATCTAAGGGAGGAAAACCCACCTAATCAAGCATCTTCCTTTTCTAAACTGAGTGGCGGACTGAGTTAATGGCCTCTGAAAGTGCTTGCTTGAAATTTTAATGTCGTGTGTTTTACTGTGTTCTCCTTAACGCACATTTTCTCATTAAATTTCTATGGAGCAGCTGCAAAGTTTACACAGGCATCGCAGCAAGTTTTGGTTTATTTCTAAGTTTATTTCTGACTGTTGGAGATGATTGTTAGGTGCCACAAATGTTGACTGGAGTTCTCTTTATCATATCAGTATTCTTAAGATGAGCAAGAAAAGAAAGAACAGGTTAATAATTAGATTACAAAAGAGTAAAGTATTGAAACCCCTGGCTGGCTTTAAATGCTTTGTCCATAAGAAATATGGATTTTGACAGCTTCTGCTAGTCACACCAAACACAAAGCTAGGAATTTCAATGTGAAAACTAAAGAAAACAGTAAATATCTCTTCTTACCCAGTGAAGACCCTCTCAGCTTTGGCTGCAGCCACAAGCACCAACAGCAGCCAGAGGCCTCTCATTTTGTCTGTATGTTCGGACTATTTCGGGTCCACATGTGTGTCGGGCGTCTGTTTTTCTAGCCTCTTATTATCTTCAGGTGACAGGAGGACTGTTCCCACACAGGACAGGTGACTCACTCTACTGTTAACCACGCAGCTCTCATGTCTGGAAAAAAAAAGTTATTTTGAGTGACAAACGTGCTGATTAAGCTTTGTTTTATCTGTCCAGCGCTCAGCTGCAGATAGTGGTACTTTCCCACAAATTGAATTCCTTACTTTAGTGAACTCTGCTACGATACAGTTGATCTAACTACACACACTTTAGTCACAGTTTCTGCAGGGCTGTAGTGGTAACGGTGATAGAGACGTTTTGGCTTCACTTCTGGGGAGCAGCCTGTGGATTTAGGCCTGTTGAAAGAACGTGGGTAAAATTCACACGTGTAAACTTGAATGCTGTTTAAAATTGGAAGTGTGGAAAACCAGAGTTTATGCGGGTGAAGTATCCATGGTTTACACTCCACTACGCAAGAAACCGTTTGGGTTCTAGGTTAGATTTGAACTCATGACAGTTTGTGAGCATTTTTAGCCGAGCAATGGCCACTCGTGAGCCCTTATCACAGGTCGCATGCATCATAAAGTGATGCTTCATTCACAGATTGTTTGATTTTGATTTCACAATAAAAGAAAACCAAATAAAAGATTTAACAAGAGAGAGAAAAAATAAATAGAACTTTGTATAGCAGAAATATCTTTTTTTCTTTGTTCCAAACTTCAGGTTGTGACCCCTCGAATTTATCTTGTGACCCCTAGGAGAGTCCCAATCCCCATGTTGGGAACTGGTATAGACCTTACACAACTCAGCTACCAAGACATTTAAGGGATACTTGAAACAGGTCGTCTTCCCTGTAAACTTAGGCAGAAAACTCCACGGTTCTCCAGTAGTTAACTAATTACTATCAGCTTTGACTTATGTTTATGAATAGCAGACTATTCTAGATAGCAATAGAACTGAGCAATATATTAATTTAGCAAGATTTAAAACTGTAAATCTGATTAACAGGCCTGTATGGTTCATATTTGATGGGTGGTTTAGCCAGGCCCTTAGTGTCAGTGAAGGGAAATCTTAATGTTACAGTTGTTACAATGATATTTTAGGCAACAGTCTGGGGAAGACCCTTTTCTATTTTGACATGACAAGACCCTCATGCACAAAACCAGGTCCATTAAGAAAGGGTTTTACCAGTTTGATTTTGATCCCTGCAGCCAGGTTCCAAACTCTGGTGGAAAGACAGAAACCAGAAGAGTGGAGGCAGTTAGAGCAGCAGATTAAAGCCCATGAGATGTTCAATAATTACATATGGGTGTAATGTTCAGGTGTCCTCTTACCTTTTTGTGTGTGTGTAGTAAATCACCCTAAAGGATTCACAAACACTTGCATGTGGGCACAGTAGCCAGTAGATGGCAGAGCACTACCAAACTTCTAGAACAAAGTATCATACAGTAATAATACACCCCATTTATGACTACAGTGAGTGACATCAGATTAAGCAGGCTGGAATTACCCTGAATCTTAAATTATTGATCATCCAGTGAGGTTTTTGTCAGTGTCATTATTAGAGTTGGTGAGTACGAGTGAGTGGGGAGCTTCTTACGAAACTATACATCACATGACTAGAGCTGAAATTATTGGTCAATTAATCAGCAACTATTTTGATAATTGGTTAATCGTTTGAGTCACTTTTCAAGCAAAAATACCAAACATACGCTGCTAGCAGCTTCTTAAATGTGAGTATTTTCTGCTCTCCTCTGTTTTATATCATTGTAAAGTGAATATCTTTGGGTTTTGGACTCTTAATCAGACAAAACAAGACGTTTGAAAACAGCATCTTGGGCTCTTTGGAAATTGTGGTGAGCATTTTTCACTATTTTTCACTATTTTCTGACATTTCATTGCAAAAAAACCCCCAAACAACCCAGAATACACCCAAAAAACACCCAGTCATCCATATATACACTACGTAGTGTATATATAGTATACCATGTAGTTCTTGTAATATGTATTAAGCATGTTGCAAACAAATGACCATTACACCAACTCCTAGTGCTTGATAATGTAATAAAAGGGAGAGTGATCCACAGTTCCCCCAGTGGTGCAACACACAATCACATTTTATTACTGTTAGCAGAGGATTTGGGTTTTGTGTCAAGTTATTCATCCCGATATCCGCTGGTTGATATCAGAATGTGCATCACACAATGTGCTTCCCTGCTCCCATCAGCTGCTGTGACACCCCGCCAAACCCTTCCCTCCTCTCAGAATTAATAAAAAGAGGTTTTAACGTGTCACTTCCCTTCCTTTTCACTCCCAAACAATCCCATGAGACAGTGGTGGTGGTGGTGGTGGTGGGGCGGGGTTAATAGGCGTTGGAGGCTACAGGGGACGTAGGGGGGTTGAACTGGGTCTTTCCATCTTTCTCAATGTGGAAATTATTTATTGCTATTCCTGCTTTGTGCGTCTAAAAGTTTAAATGTCGCCATGAAAAGTGGCTTAGTGGGTGTAGTGTGTACATGTACGTCCCCCCCCCCGTCATTGGCCTCTAAAAGCTATATGAACAAGGCACCCCCGGCTAGCTTGTTCCACATGACTTCCTCTGCTACACTATAAATAGATCCATTTACATTGCATTTCATGGCTGAGCTCTCTCTCAATATTTCAGAGGCCCACCAGTAAATTGACCATTAATCATTTATTACTCACTTGTTCATCTCCTTTTGCACATGTCATACATGCTTAGATAGAACAGAGCATTTTCCAAAACACAAATCAGTCTTTTGGATGTTTTCTGTTTATAAAAACTTCAGTACGAGAGAGAAAAGATGACTTTGCACCCATTTTATTTCAGTGTGTGACATGAGACTTCGTGAGCAGCCACGCTTGTATCTTGGTCACCTGAGCACGTCCTTCTGTCCAGTCTGGTGGTCAGATGACAGAGGCAAGGAGAAGTCGGTCACCTGTGACTCCCTTTTGTAAGGAAAAAGCTTTCCTCTGATTCGATTACACCGTCATGTGTCAGCCTATGTGCTCCTTTTATGACTGAGAGCTGTAGTTTAATTGTATGGCGTACCAACTTTCCTCTCATCCCTGCCTCGTCTACAAAGGATTAACTTTCTCGCTATTGAAAGTGAACAAGACATAATGAGAGCAGGGTGAGAGTGAGAAAGTGACAGTTTCTCTGCTGTCTGAGTCAGACCTTTGATTGAAAATGCATCGTGACATGCGGCTGAACTTTCTGATCTATTTAGCCCACAAATTCTCTCTCTGCCTCTTGTATTGAATACTAAATATTGTCGGACACTGGTGAGGATAGAAAGATGCTCTTCAATTCTGTGGGATTGACACAGTTGTATCGGCACAAATAAGTAAAATACACCACTAAACAGCCACATTGACCCATAAATATAGGATACATGCCAATGACAGTGTGACAGATAGAATCCGAAACAGCCCTGACATACCATTGGCTTATCAAGTTGTTGTAGCTAATGTGTTAGCAAACAATTGTTTACTTACACATCTAGCAGACATGTCATCCCACTGGAGTAATGTTTCTGTTTACCTGATCAATGAATGTCCAATATTCACTTTTATTTTAGCTCTGTTTTGGTCCACCAACTCCTGAGACAAATATCTGTCTCTGTAGTTGCTAGTCGCGTTACCGTTTGGTGCAGGGAAGGTAGCGTTATTGTTTGCTGCAAACAGTTGTCTAAGCTTATATATGGGGGTGTTGGTGCAGTGAGACTGGAGAAGCATTGAGGTCAAAGAGGCTAAAAGAAGCTAAAAGCAGTGCATAAGTGAAACGTTCAGTGTTGATTCTCAGTTGATTCGGCAGTACTAACATCCCTTTCACTTTAGAAAGAGTCATTTGATTCAATGTTAATATTAAAATCAACACTTAGTGGTGTTTTACAGCCGCCTTTACAGATTTTTTGGCCACTTGGGGGCAGAAGTCAACAATCTGAAAACCACATATCTTGGATTTTATGTCTTGTAAAGCGTTTTGGTTAACGTGTTTAGAAAACCAATTGCCTACTTACACATCTAGCAGACAGAGCGCAACATTTTAATTTTTTTGAAGCAATTCTGGCAATTATATAAATGTAAGTCCAATATTCATTGGACTCTTGAGAAGAATCTGGCCTTAACTTTAGGTTTTTCTTTATATGTTTTAACTTTTTTATGAGCTTGTCACTAAAACAATAAGGTAAAAGATGGAAGATGAAAGAAAAGTTTAAGCTGCACAGTGGCATGATAATTATCTGTGTGTTTGTCACCACTAGTGACTATACTACAGCAACCTGACCCAAACCCGGGTCGTGTGTTGGGATGGGTTCAGGCTGGTTGCATAAAGCTTCATGCTCGGGTTGGATAATTTTTGCTATAGTGTTACATGCTGGTAGTTGACTGCAATGTGTGTATTGCCTCTAAATCTGAGGCTTATCAGCTAGTATAAGTTACATGTGTTATGTTCTGGTGGGTCACCTGTGTTGGTCAATTGCTGTTGTCTGAAAGGAGCGGGTACGGGCCGGGTTATTGTCGTACTTTCATATTACACAGTCGTTTGATTGATTGTTAATATAGAAATAGATTAGGCTGCTTGAAGTGCTTCAGGCTCAATACATGTAAACCCTAACCCTAACCCAGCAAACCTCTGTTGAATGTATAAAACAGAAAATCAAAACTCCAAATTCCATTTTTCATCATGCTGCTTTGTTGACAGTATTTCCCATTGACTTTGACATTGTTAAAAATATGCATTCAGGCGTTTACACTGATCTGTATAAAGATTACATAAGCTCTGAAACAGAGCCACGTCTCTAGAAAATCCTCCTTGGCGCTGTCACATTTACAGTCTCCATTTTTGCCAATTGAGTCTTGATGGAGCCGCACATCTGCAGAGAGGCTCTGCTGGCTTGTTTCTCACTACATGAGAACTAGCAGTGAACGTTAACTGTCCCAAGGCGCAGATTTCAATGCTGAAAATCAGCGTTTTTTTTCTTCTTTAATGTTGTTACTTCTGCATACTCAGGATGACATGTCTCCCCGAAGACTAACTCATTACCTTTCCCTCCCTGTCAACCATCCGAGCTAACAGCAAGCTGACAAACTGTCCTTTAGGTTGTTTAACTCTGTCAAGGTTCCAGCGCACATTAGTCTTATTTTTGCAAAAACAGCCACACTGTTTCACAGAAATCCCTGCAACACATCCTGCATCAAAACCTTAAATCTTAAATCTGTCTCTCATCCTTTTTATTTATTATCATAACACAGATTTCTCAGTCTTGATTGGATGATGGAATACTTTATTCTGGGTTTGACTCTGCATTACTGCACCATGCCTTGAGATTTGTTTATTACGTAACAGTCTAAGAAAAGACCACTACATCCCAGGAAGGCCTCAGCTTGTGTAAAAATAGAATGGCAGGCACAAAACGATCTGGTTATATTTAGCAACACCCACCCCCGTCCAAGTCTAAGTATAGCAGGAGAGATGTTTCATATTCATCCTAAGACTATGCCTTGTACTTTCCAGGACGTTTCTATTCCTGTACTTTCTGAGTCGAGTGGACAGATGCTGCCTTCTGCAGGGTTGCTGAATGTTTGTGTGCTGGCTGCAGGCATTTTGAGGTGGATGTCATCATAATTTTACACACTCTTTCTTATTCCATTACTCATCACCACCTATTTCAGCAGGCATGCGTCTTGTAGTTGATGAGCTTATAAGGAGGAGTGAGGGAAATAAAACTGGCAGAAACGGCAGCTCGGAGACTCTAGTAGCTCCACGTATCGGCTCAAGTGATATTAGATTCACGCTGAGCTTGTTCAAGTCTGCTTTATTGCTTTAGAGTCTCGGTGCTCAATGCAGGAGGTCCCTGTAGTGAGGAAAGCTAGGACGTGTGATTCCCTGTAATATTATTCTTATTAATATTATTATAAAGCGGGGTCTGATGGATCTCTGAAAGATATTTTCTGCCTGTATTTAGTTGTGAGTCATTGGAAAATGAAATTAGATTAGCCAAATAAGTATCTTCTTATATATCATTTACATATATGACTCAACTTCTGACCCCTTAGTGTCCTAACAGGCCTCTCAGATTTGCCAGTTTGGGTCTTTGAACTGTTCCAGAGTCCAGGTTAAAAACTAAAGGTGATCAAGGTTTTGCAGTACTGGCTTGGCTCTGAAACAGCCGTCCACTGAGCGTCTGGTCGGCCAAACATTAGCTGCGGTTACACGGACAATATTTCTTCAACCTGATTGAAATCATTCTGATTAGAGATTCCAACTTAACCGTTTACATGGATGCTAAATAAAGTGACCTGATAAGATGTGCGTTTACATGTCTAAAGCATTTACTCAGAATATAACTCTTTTGCCCGCTGTGAAGCGTCTGCCGAAAACAACCCGTTGTTTTGAGCCTTTCGACCATCGAGGCGTTCAACAATCATTAAAAAGTTGCATCAGACACAGAGAAGTTTAGTTTCTGTCCCTCCCGGAAACTCGTTCATGTCACCTAATGTTCTCCCCACGTGGGGCAAACATGCGCAGAAAGAATAGATTTATTCCAGCCAGAGAGAAACGATCGGATTAAGCGTTTACATGGTTATTAACATTTTCCTATTGAACAGATTATCAAAGGTTTACTCCACCCCTCTCAATCCCTTCCGATCGGGCTGGATCGGGTCAGTCTCTTCCGATTGAGGTGGTTACACGAGGCATTTTTATTCTGACTGGGCTGTTATTCAGATTATTAGTGGAATATAGGTTCCATGTAAATGCAGCTACTGTCTCTGATTTTAAATCTCGTTTTTACAGCTTTTCTACTAAACTTTTACATTTTCTTTCTGTTATTGTGAGGTGGCATTTTACATTGCTCATTTCTTATTTATGTAGGTTTAATTTCTTTGTTGTTGTTTTATTGTATAAGGTTTTTACATCATGCAGCAATATACATGCATTGTACTAAGTCACAATGCAATTTTAGCATCTTTACCAGCAGATGTCCACTCTCTGCAGTAAAAGGGGGGCTTAGAGTGCCAATTAAGTTTTTTCTGATTATAGCTTAAAGTGGGAGACAACCATAATAATGTAATAACTCAACATGAAGTTAAAACTCATGTGCAGATAAACATGCAGAGCAGATAGCCATGAGCGCTCATTAAAATCTTGGACAGGACTGGAATGAGGAAGAGAGAAAAGTCCACTGGCTGTAATTAGCACACTGTCACTTGTTACAAAGCAGCCCACGCTCTTAGCATGTCAGATCCCTTCCTAACGGCATCAACCGATTGTTTTGTTGCTATTCTGAAAGTGTGTAACAACTGTGCCGGGTAATAAAGCAGAGATGCCTCAAAGTTAATAGAACATTGAACTGTGTATTTATAACGACAGGAGGCTACTACATGCTCACACACAACATCGCCTCCATTTTTTAAAATATGATTATAAATGTTTGTCTGATTTCCTGCACCATGAAGCAGATGGTACCACGATGTTCTGTTCTAGAAAAGCCATGCGCTTGCTTTTTTGACTCTCCTGACGCTCCACACGATACTAAATAATGAAGCAGAGATTCCACAAAATGTCATCGTACAAAGAATGTCAGTGTCATATAATGTGACAAAAGGGCAAAAAGGGCTTTGAGGAAGCCTTCAACCGTGAAACTCCAGATGGCTCAATGTGAGCGAGAAGCCTCTCAGTGTATACGACAGCACGTCCGTCAACATATGACTGCTGTTATGTGAAAACTTCATAAACCCAAACCCCTTTCAAAACCCTTTGGATCAACTAGAAAATCCATGGGAGTCTAAATAGTCATTTTTATTAGTTCCTAAAACACCACCAGCAGTCGAGAAATACGTTCAACCTGAAACCTGTTCACTTCTCTGCATGTTGTTGCTTTCTCCGGCAGCCAGAGGTAATTAAATGATGTTTCACATAGCAGAGTTGTTGCCTGTTATTGAAATCAACCAAAAAGCACTAACTAGTGAAGTGCACTGCTGGGCTGAAAGATTTAAATTAATGAAAATACAAAGATTCAGAATTCAAAGTCAGGATCCTTCGAAGGATGCAGGTGTGTTCATCAGAGGACCTGAAAACTGTATTCAAATTACTGCAAAATAAAGCTTTTAAAAAACTGTTTTTCCAAACTGACATTTGACAACTGGTGAACAATGTACCAGGTTAATGGCAATAACCCCTGTAATTGCCATTATGCTGTATTGCTCATAATGAACCACATATCCGGGCTGCTAAACAGTGTTTAGAGTTTGTCCTGGAGTGGCATTTTCATCGGCCCAGATCATTATGTATTTGTCAGCCGCTGATGATGGTCATCATGTGACGAAGACCACCTGAATGCACCATTAAAGGATAAGACTGGTAATATTGTATATTATTCTTAAGGCCTTTACACACCGGAGGAGATTCATTCACACGTCAATATATTTTTTCGAACTGTTGTTTTTGTTATGAGTACTTTCACACAGAAAGCGAATATTACGCAGCGAACAAGGTCGATTTTTGTACGGCGAATAAAGGCATCAACCAAGCATGTTGTGCAGAACGGACGTCACGTCACAACTCCACCCTGTATAATACGACAAAGGACACAAAAATTATAAAGACGATGAACTCAAGGACCACGTGTGGAGCAGCACCGCTGGATGCAGGATAGTGAGTAGATTAGTTTACTTTTGGATGTAATAGAGTAAACATTCGCAGGTGAGCATTTCGCATTTTCGTGTCGTTTATTCGTTACATCCCCGGTGTGTAAAGTCCTTTACTGTTAACAAACACCATGAAAAGACCAAAACCAACAAACAAGAATTGTCCGTGTATCTATACCATGAACACACACACACTGTAGTTTATTCTGAGTCGATCCCACATACACCATCCTGCTGCACCAACTCCTCCTGTATGAGTAATTAGTGTGAGTACTGTATGTTAGCTGAAAACTACAGTGACCAGGTGTGAAATTACTGAGCCTTTTTTAAAAACAATTAAACTGTATATTTGTTCTGAATTATTTCCAGATTCTGTAGGAACCAATGGGCTTGTGGCTGAGAGCTGCAGACATGGTAGAGAAGTAAGGAAGTATTGAGAGAAGGAGTAACACATCGATTATTTTGGTCTTTTTATGGCAGTTGTCGACAGTAAGACGAATATAAAATAACAACTTATTCTTTAAACCAGTGGTTCCCAACATTTTTGGCCAATGTACCCCCACAGCCCTAACAGATGGGCCTAACCACCCCTTTATCATACCCCTTTGATAGAAGGGATGGCTTTATGGTATTGTTCAATGGTAATTTTTTTGTGGTTTCTTGTTAGTTTGCATTTGTTCTACTGCCATTTGGAGTGAAACTGGTTGCTTCAACCATTTACAATATCTTTACAATAACTTTGAGCTTTTCGTTGTCTTCTATCCAACTCGTCTTTCTGCAGTCTTAATCAACTTACAGCTGACTCAGGTTGGTGGAAAACTGAGGCATGTCTTGTGCAGTCAGACTGCCATAGTTGTGTTAATGTGACGATAACTATAAAGATCAGCATCACACAAATTTGTAATCTTACTTGTGTGTTGATTTTTATCCTAAACACAAACATGTGGATATACATTATCAAATTATAATGTCTATTTTTTCAAATTAGCTGAGCTTCACAATTTTCCACATACCCCCTGGTAACTGCAGAAGTACCCCTTGGGTTTTAAACAACTGTCTGGCCCGCTATTGATTTTACAGTACTGAGGCTGCAAAAGACCAAATGATTTCGTCCTGAAACTTCAGGCAGAAAGAAGGCTGCATTTCTCAGCCACATCTGGAGGAGTCCTTGGAATGGGACAGCCTGTCACCCGTTATAACGTATTAGATCTTGAGATGCGCACTTCAAAGGTGTAATGGTGTGAAGAACATCTATTCCAGTGCCCTGGCTCTGTTTGAACACATTTTATTGGCATCGTCAACAAGGACAGGTGCCTATCAAAATGGAGAGCGTCTGTAACACGAGAAAATGTTGTTTTCCAGCACCATACAGATGAACGTGTTAATGATAACACTGATCAACACTGTGGATCATTTTATGAAATGTTTTAATGATGTTTTATTCTTACAAGGCACCCAAATATCCTTCTTTTTATAGTGTAGTGACGTCCTGAGCACCCAGCGGTATATCAAAAACAACGACAAAAAAAAAAGGTTTGATATGAATATTTATTTAATTCTTACAGAAATAGTCACTTTAAATCAATCGTTAGTGGCTTCCATATTTCCTATTAGAACAGTAAAGCCTTTGCTGTCTTGCAATATCACTAACCTCAAGAACTCATTTTAAGTAAATACTATGCATCAATGGACAAATAATTTTTGATTGGTCTTTTAGTGTAATCACAAGCATCATGCAGAAGCCACGAATCACTCTTTCGAGATACAAAATGAAAAATAACAGTTGGATTAATGATCGTGGGTGGATGACTTGTTTCAGTTTATGTTAAAATACAGATCTGTAGTAACTTTAAACACGGCTGTATGAGGCTGGACAACATTATGCCCCAGCTGGATGATTCT
The DNA here is from genome assembly GCA_002120245.1 of Maccullochella peelii. Lineage (NCBI taxonomy): Eukaryota > Metazoa > Chordata > Actinopteri > Centrarchiformes > Percichthyidae > Maccullochella > Maccullochella peelii. The sequence goes on from LKNJ01001005.1 coordinate 79,831, forward strand.
GTCCCTCTGCTGAGAGTGAGCCAGCCCTCTTATTCACATCACTTCAACCACTGGGTCTGAGAGAACAATGCTGAGATGAGTCTGACGAGTGGCTGTGCATGAGCGTACCAAAAAAGAAGAAAAGGAAAACCAGAGAAAAAGAATCTTCTTCTTGAAAAGAGACATCCGAAGGCATTGCACAATTCAAAAGATTGATCAGTGAGATTTTTAAGGCAAAAAATACGAAATAACACATACAGATGTTTTTTTTAAACCCACTGGTGCATGTCTACCCATGCAAACTTAATGCATGCTATAAAAAACATCAGAATAAAACAGGATATTCATCACGAGCATTCAATTAAACCACTTTGTTAATATTATAAAGTACAGTAAACAACTTTCATGTTGTATGTGCGAAGATTACGTGGGCGTTCATGTGGCCTGGCATGCTGACATGGTACCGCCTTGGCAGAGTGACATGGATGCAACGATGAGCGGTGGGAGGCGGCGAGGTGTAAGCCTACTCCATTAAAGCCTGTATGTCCACCGATAGCGCGCGTTTTTTCCCGCCTTGTAGTCTCCTACACAATAAATGCTTTTGATTGTCACTCCTACACCGACACAGCCTCAGAGGAACAGTGATTTCACACATTGCAGCCGCAAGTGACAAACCCATCGGTATATGTTGAGACTTCCGACTCCACAGGGTTCCTATGCTAACAGCATTCATTTCCTCTTCCTGAGGGCAAATCTGTGCATGCCAAAGCAAATAACTACATGCTGTCATCTCTATACTGTACATCACAGAATGATATGGCAGTCATGTAGTTGTATGATGTACCGCTTGTTTAAACAGCGATTGCCCAATTATCAGCTTAGCAACCATAACTAGGTACGTCAGCCTTTCTTAAACATTTTTAAGTGGCGTGCAAGTGGCTGTAGTAAGAGAGATACTCGATACTAGACAAAAACAGAAGAAAAAGTGTCAGAAAGGTGTAAATGGTGTGTTTATCTGAGCTGCAATCATTAGCAAGTCCAGCTAACTAGCTTACAACTTACAGCACAGTACTAACCGAGCATATGGCCAGTGAGTACATCGTTAACTAACCCAAGATGGCGACACACCTGCCAAATATATCGGTTAGCCTTCAGGATGAGAACTAATTTCTAACGTTACACTTGTAATGTTAAAAGTGATAATACAAACTAGTATGTAAGCTAAGCAGCTAAACAGAGTTATGTTAGAGCGAAATAACAGTCTGATCCTGTTAGCATTAACTATACAAGACCAGAGCTGTTGCTTTATTTACAGGTCGGCTACATGGATCATCAGCTGGTGAAGATGCTAACTTTTTAGCCTTTAGTCTTTTAGCATTTTATTGCAGATGTAGCCATCAGGGCCCCTTTTACGAAGGTTATTGTTTTAAAAACAAATCAACTGGAAACATTAAAAGGTTGGCCTGAGACGACTTTTGAGACAACTCATGGAGCTGACGTTAGCTTAATTAGCTAGCTACAGCTAACTAGCAGCTACAGCGACAGTCATGTCATTTCAGCTGGCAAAATCGAGGTTTATCAGGTAGAAATGAAAAGTTGTTTGAGAGTGGAAAGCTTGACAGGCGTAGCAACAGTAACTAAAGGGGGTGGGGCTTAGCACTTGCTGCTTATCATCATTATCTCAGCTAAGAATGATTTTGGTCCCATTTGTTTGATTGGTGAAAATTTTGGCCATGGCCCAAGGACAGTGTGCCAAGTGTTTTTTTTGTTTGTTTTTTGCGGATCCTGATCCAGGAGTCCAGGAATACTTTTTTTTTAATGATCTCAGAACATTTTGAGACGGGCATTTTTGAGTATTTCCACTTTTTTTCTCATCCAACACTGCACTTAATCCAACACAATCTGGCTCATGTGTGTCATGAATAAAACATTTAGGGAATTAAGCTTTGGTTTTTAGTTTCTAAATTACCCATTTGGAGTTGCAATACTGTACACGCCATTTAAAAATTCCCAGTTTGTAGGTGTTGATACCGAGATAAATATCTCTGAAACCACTGTTTCTCTGAGAAAACAAACAAGAAATTCTTAATCTTCACTCAACCGTCGCCTTGTTATGTAAGTGTCATGCATGTTTCATATACAAATACATGTACTGGATGTACAGTATATATGAGAGTGTGGGTGTGAGATGAAGTAGACATCTTGTGATAAATAAATGAAAGGCCCTGCCTTGTGTGACAGGAGGGTGCTGCTGCAAGTCAACTCTCCAGAAAACATACATACAGTATATACAGAATATATATATATATACATACTGTATACATATAAAAAGACTGTTCCTGCCTGATCTGGTTCAGCCTAGTGTTGCTCCAGTCCAATACCAGACTTGAAACCAATGCTACATTGTGCAATTCAGCATCCCCACTGTTGTACGGGGTCCCCGCAATGAAAATAACAATACAGAAGAGTACAAAATCTACCAGACCACCTGTCCCCACACTGAGGGACCCTATTCAGTCAAACTGAATAACCAGCTTTTCTGGAATGAGTCTCAGTCAACAATGAGACGCTACACTTAACAATATTTTGAATTTGGCAAATGTTGCTACAGAGTGTACTTGATCACCAGGTCTACTTTTAAACATCTTGCACGCATAAAACATACGTTATTATCTAACCATTCGCTTATAAAAAATACAGGCCTGTCGTTCATGATTTAAATATGAATAACTTATGTATAAACATGAATAAGGCCTGTTAGTCATGATTTAAATATGATTACAGGCCTCAGTATAAAATGTAATACTTATATCAGCAGTAAATAAGCAGCATTACACATACAGTATATAGACCAATACACAAAAAAAGGCAAAAAATTTGTACAGTGTATAAATGTCTAAGAAAATGTTTTACAAGCAGTTTATAAGTAGATGTTCATCAGCCAAGAAGTATATGATGATTTTGAGGCGTAAGTTTAGAAAAATGTTGTAAACCTTCTTTTACATTAATTCCTTGACTGAATAGGGCCCTAAAAAGTACTGATAGGATCTACAGTTTGTAGTACACACATACAGAGTAAAATGTATAAATGCTGTTCTTCACACATTTAGTTAAAAGGGGCCTCTGGATACAGTGGCTGTAGCTTTTCTGAGTTTGTGCTTTGCTTAAAGTCACACTGTGAAGTTTTCATATACACATTACTGGATAAAACGGCAGGGTTGCATTTGAGTTTCACCCTGAAACTTGGCTAAAAGCGACTTTTAGTGCAATTACCTGTTTTGGGTTTGAGTATTTCCCCATTTATAAAGGAACACTGCTCCGAAATACTAGGTTTTGAATATCAAATGCTCACCACCTGTTGGCTCTGGAAAGTTTGCAGAGGACAGCAGCATGTGGTTAGCAACAGTTTCAATGGATTCCAGTTTCAAGATGGAAAAAAACCCCCAAATCATTTAAAAAAAAATGTCCATAGAAAGTTTCGGCAACCAAACAACATAGGAAAGCGCAGCTGGACTCGACAGATGTAAACAGATATCTGTGCGAGCAACAAACGGTAGCTGTGTTTAGCCATATTCAGGTAGAAATAGTGACAGGGAAGAAGTGTATTAGGATAGATTAAAAAAGTTTCTATTAACAATTTTATACTTTTTTATTACGCCGTGAAACTGGTTTGCTATTAAACTGATAATCAAACTGCATTGCAATTTTGTTTTCACTTCATTATTCAATTTAACACTCAAAACCTCCAGACTGTGTGGGTGTGGTTTGATCAGATTTGATTGACAGTGCTAGCAAGATACATTTTAATTTAAATCTTGCTAAACTGTTATTGGTTCATGGAAGTATGTGACATTAGGTTTTATGAACTCAGCCACGCCCACTTCAATCCAGTGAAAACAGCAAAGACGAAACAAAAAAATACAGAAATCTCTCATGTGAAATCACCAAAACAGTTCAAATTTAAAAGAAATGTTTTGTTCTTGTAGGAAAATATTTCTCTGTAGTAAGAGGCTCATTGAGAAAAAAGGATTTCAGGGCCCTTAACTTTTGTCACACATTCATCAAAGAAATCATCATAGAAAAGAAACATGCTGTCCAGGCTCTGCCACGGGAAAATTACATCCCCGTTCTTAATAATCCCACCTACAAAACTCTGATGGGCTTGGTTGTTTTTTCCATCTGGGGAAAAAGCTGTCAATGAGCACAACACCTAGAGACCTATTTGTATCGCTACAAAAAGGGGGTGAGCCAGGCAATGTGGAAACAGGGAATTTTCCACTGGAATCCATTGTAACTGAGAACAGCTGCTGTCATCCCCGAAGTAGCAAGCGACAAAGTATTCAGAGCCACCTTTCAAGCCTAGGTGAGAGTTTGATACTGAAATCATTGGTTTTTCTGGCGACTATTCCTTTAAATCCTAATGATTAGCTACATGATTATTACTGGCTTTTACTTGTACTGTTAAAATGCTGTTGGACAACTTGGAACTAAACACTGTGCTCACAGCCACTACTCTGATCCATATTGGTAGCTGCTAAAAGAAAAGCATCTTTGCATTTTGGTCTGTTGGTTAACTGTTTTCTGTGCACATATTCACAGTGTTTTGCTAACACAAACGTGCGAGTCACCTGATCTGATAGCTACCAAAGTGCTATAATTCTCAACCTACAGTTTGGCAAATATTTTATGAATAGTTTGTGAGAAATGTAAAACTGTGAACTCTACAGACTTACCAAAAATCACTGACACACCAACACTTTGTTATTGAAACAACATTTTTGTTTTTTGGCAATACAAAACCAAGTGAGAGGTAGAGAGACCAAAAACCAAATAAAAAATGCTTCTGAAGTGAAAATTAAGAGTCTTTAAAACGTAACACACAGTCAGGTTCGGTAGTGAGATGTGTGTTTTTGACTTCTGGGCTTGGAGATCCACATTTCCAGAACCCACGGAGGACACGGTGCCTGTGAATGTTATCTGACTAAAAAGAGTAAGGCTGGTTCAAGTCCCTGCTGCATTTCATTTGACTGGACTCCCAGGGAGCAACAGCTTCCTTTTGAGTCAAGGCAGCTGGACGGAGCAGAAGGTAGGAGCATGGGAAGATTTCAGGTAGGTGATGGGTTTGCTCTTAATGAAATATGGCAGTGGTGGTGGTGGTTGGTGGTGGAGGGGGGTTTGTGTGGGAGGGACAAAGCCCTGAGTGCAAGACAACAGTGCATGCTTCTCTTAAACTAGCACATGCTCCATTTATTTGAAACAAAACAAACACTCTGTAATAAAGAATGTGGCACCACGGCCTAATCGTTTTTGTACAAAGTCACAACCTCCTGTTTCTGCAGCCGAAAAATAGGAATCTGAAAGGTTTTCACATTGATCGGTATAAATTTCCTCCTGAAAAAGATTCTCCACTCCTGTCCTCAATTTTGTAAACATTTATATATCGAGAGACATGGTTTTGTGAAAGATAGAGGAAGTGGAAATAGAAATAGCAAACATATGAAGTGTTTCACAAAAGGGCCTCCCCAGTTTGGACCCTTTGAGTCTGACAGGTGCGAGTGGTCAGTTTCTGTCCTGTTCACTCTTCCTGGTAGAGGGAGGTGATCTCAGACTCCCACCACGACCATTCAAAACCCCCACCTTCGTCCACTAAGGGAAAAGTCCCTTCGTCTAAAAAATCGAAGCGTCCCTCTCGGGGTTATCCGCATTGCGCTCGCGGCTCATGGCCAAGCGTTCCCGAAAGTGCAACATGAGAGAGCGGCCGAGGTTCGCCGTGTGCTCAAAAGCTTCCAGTGAAGAGTAGAAAGAAGAAGAAGCAGAGAGAGGAGAGTAGAGACCAGTAGAGTCAGCTCGCCGGCATTGGAGCGAGGCCTTGGCTGTTAGATTCGGCTTACCCGTCTAGTGAGGAGAGGGTGGATAGCCGGTGGTGGACAGGGGGTGTAAGGAGGCGGCAAGGGGCCTGGTTTGATCCCTCGGGTCCTCATGTAGGACAGGAACTGGTCTGGGATTTCGGCGAGCACTTCCTTAGCCAGGCGGGCCATGCTGAGGATGTGGTTTCCCCGCCGGTCAATGTAGTCTCTGAAAGGAACAAACTGTGGAGAAGAGAGGAGAGGAAGCAAGGAGAGGAGAGGTGAGGAAACAAGGAAATGAGAAGAGAGGAGAGGAAACAAGAAAATGAGAGGAGAGGAAACGGGGAGAGAGGAAAATAGAAGAGGAAGCAAGGAGAGGAGAGGTGAGGAAACAAGGAAATGAGAGGAGAGGAACGGAGGAAAGGAATAAGAACAGGAAAGGAGAGAAGAGGAAATAAGAAAATGAGAGGAGAGGAAAAGAAACTAGGAGAGAAGAGGAGAGGAGGAGTGAGAACAGGAAAGGAGAAGAGAGGAGAGGAGAGGAGAGAGGATATGGTTAGATAAATATGTAAGAAAAAGTGAAAGAGAAGAACAAAATGACACACAGAGAAAAGGTAGATATAGTTTAGAGGAGCGAGACAGCGGAAAAAAGACAGAAAAATGGCAGACTGAGAACAAGAGCACAGCAGAGGGTCAAGCACCATGACCTTTTCCCATTAATCATAAATCCCACATTTCTCTGAAGACATTCTGCTGAGCGAACAGTCTCACAGCCAGTCAGCCGTGTCTTTGGGAAATATTCTGTACCTGAACAATGTCCCTCTCGGCATATCGTCCTTGAGATGAGATCCTCTCCTCGTCCCCGTCCAGCTCGATCATCTCTGCGGAGGGAAGCACATCAGTCACGCTGTGTCAGGAGACTCGAACCGCCATGTCAAAGCCACGCCGAGCAAACACGACACCCAGTTTGTGTGTTTTAATCTGCCGAAGCCATTAGCGTACCACTGGGTTACATTTCCTTGGAGTGTTGGTCCACAGAATTTGTGTCGCTGAGCGTGAAGCCATCGGGCTGCACAATTGTGCACACAGGGGAAACATGCTAGATGTGCACCACATCATGCAAGCGTGCACACTGACTTCATAAACGTGATAATCGTTGAATCCCTTTGACTTTGCAGGCTAATTGCTCATCGTGAGTTCAGCTTGTTCTTACAGAGGACTGCTCCGTGAATTGTAAACATGACAACACAGGAGAGAGGTGAGAAAAAAAAAAGGAAAGAAAAGGACAAAAGCACCACCTCTGGTCTGACAAATGAGAATTTTCACATCCACTTAACCTCAGGTTCAGTGGAGGAGGAGGGGGGGAATTAAGGGGATGGAAGATGGAGGAGAGAAGAAAAGAAGAGCTGCATAAGGAAGGGCTGAACCATGTGGGAGGCGAGATAGGAAGAAGAATGACAGTGAAGGATTACCGCATGCAAATAAACACACGCACACACCTACACACAAATATGCACACACGCACGCACGTGATCTCCACGCTGCTTACCGTCAAATTCCGCTGGTCCAACCCCAACTATTATAATTGACATGGGCAGAGACGCGGCCTGTAGAGGGTGGAAGGAGACAAAATAAGTGCATCAAAAGTGGGAAAGAGGCAATGTTCGCTCTTTTCACTATTTGCTATCTTAAACGCCGCAGGCTGTCAGTGAAATACCCCCGCGAATTACTAACTGTAAGCTAACAGTCCATAGAAAGGAAGCTCAATGGCAAAATTCAGTGCCATTGTTAAGACAGACAGTTCATCCAATTCCATCTGCCCTCTGCAGCCGGTTTCATAAAGCCTCTCGTCTGGCCAGTTGTGGAGTTTTCTAATTTCATGCATCTACAACTTTGTCTAAATCTTCCAAAGCTTGACAGCTTAAAAATGACTCCCATTTACATCTTTCTCTGCCCTGAGCTGCGGCTGAACTGCTGCCCTGCATCGCAATATTGTTTATTAAATCTTAGCCGAGTGGGACAGCAAAGTACAGTTCGAGTGATGAATGATGAATGAAGGTTTTTTTCAGTGTTTCATAACTTCATGTGGTTATTAGATGGATGCCCAAATTGCTTGAGATATGAGGGGCACGGATCCTCCGCGGGCTAGTAAATAATTACTCTCGAATCTTACTTTACAATAACATTACATCACATGGGGAGGAGAGGCTGTGTGATGGAGAGCAGCGAGCACAGGCCACTGAGGCTCCAAATAAATGAAAAATCGTTACACACATTAGCTCCGACCACTCTGATTAAAAAGCCGAGTTATTAGAGCTGAACGTAGCAGGATTGGGGGTTGCAGGGGGGGAAGGAGGGTGACCTGACTAGACCCCCCCCTCTCCCATTAGTGAAGATGAGTGAAAGAGAGAGATGGAAGCACTAAAAGAGAAAGACAGCAGCTGCTGCTTTTCATATTCTCCCTTTCATATTGTTTGTTTGTATCTCAATTAGCGGCTTAATCATAGCTGGTTTTTACAGTCAGTATATGGTACAGTACTGCTGCTGGTCATCATACTACATCAAATTACATTTGTTGTCCCATTGTATGTTTACTGGTTAAAATGTTTTCTCCTGTCTTAACAATAAAGTTTGGACAATAAAACACACAGTGCATAGATTGAGTTTAAATCTGCTACCGTACGTTGACTATGGACTCCTTGGTCTGTGCCATGTCCGTGATCACACCATCGGAGATGATGAGCAGGATGAAGTACTGTGAGCCGTCTGTCACCGCTGACGCATACCTGGCATGGAGAGAGACGGGGGGGGGGTCAAAGGTCAAATGAGCAAAAATAAAAGAGAGGCAGACAGAAAGACTGCACTTCTTTTAACATTTAATTAGCATTAAAAGGGACATTCTGACATTTCTTTTCTGCTGAAATCTGTCTATCTATATTTATTTACAAAGGGCACTCCACTGATTTAACACATCAAGACCTGTTAACTGCTCATGAGGAGAACTACTCAACAGTTGTATAATAATGTCTTCTGGGGCACAGGGAGAGCTTTCTAAAGTCCGAGAGGTCATCTTGGCTTGAGTTTGGAGGTTAAACATGTTTTTTAACAGAAAGCCTGAGTTACAAACTGGAGGCACAGAGTTTACACACATCTAACAAAAAGATGCTATCGAGCAACTCCACCAACTTTATGGAAGTACAAAATGAACTCGTTGCAGTAGCCCTACATGTATAATGCACCCCCGTCTCAAACCACATTCGTTGCTGCTGAAATTACCTTATTACATAACATCCCATATTAGGCTATTACTCCTCAGTGATCACTAAAACAATCTTATTTTATTGAGGACAAATGGTCCAATTACAGTGTTAGCATCAGTGCTATGCCGAAATAAAGTACGTCATGTAAAATGTAAAATTAGTAGTTTTATTTATTTAGATTATGAGATTGAGATTATGTTGCTCAGGCTACTAAACAAGGTGGGGGTGTTGCTTTAACCAATATGTCTATTTTCAATTTAACCTCCAAACTTAAAACTCATATATTAAACTCATTTGAGGCTCTTGTATTACGTGTGTAGTCTAGAGGTCGTGTGGCTCAGGTCCTATCTGTTTGGCGGCACCTGGAAGTTACTTGACGTCCTCCCGGATCCACATTCTTCATATATGTTACAATCTATTCATAATGACTGTCCATACTGTCATTTTACTATGTTGGTCTACTCTTTACACGCGACATCTATGGCATGTTTGTCCGTCCTGGGAGAGGAATCCCTCCTCAGTTGCTCTTCCTGAGGTTTCTCCCACTTTTTCCCCGTTAAAACAATTGTTTTTTGGGGAGTTTTTCCTCATTCGTATCGAGGGTCTAAGGACAGAGGGTGTTGTATGCTGTCCCATTTGTGATTTGTGATATTGGGCTATATAAATAACATTGACTTGACTTGACAAGTGAGACCTGGCTAAAATGACAGCATTAAAAAGGTAACATGGGAGCACAAACAATTTAATATCATACAGAATATATTGACACTGATTCAGTGTGCATCTACTACTTTTATTTCACAATTTATGCTCTAAACTAACACTTGCAGCAGTTTTCTGTTTTATAAACCAGTGAAATGTTTGAAGTGATGTCACAAGACAATATTTTGAGAACAACACTCTTACGCACAAAACAGTCGGACAATTAGGAATCTGACGTGACTTGGTGTCACTTCTTTTTTTTTTAGCGACGTCTTTCTGGGTTTTAGTCAGATGCTCCACAGAAGTGAGCGCTGAACAATGCGGCTATTCTCAGGCTGAGTGGGCAGACGGCACTCGGAGAGAGAGAGCGAGAGAGAGAGAGAGAGAGAGAGAGAGGTGGGCATTTGAAAGCCGGTGATGAAAGGTGGGAAAAGTGCTTGTTACAGTCAGCCTGGAGGATCATGACAAGACAAGAGGACCCTGGCAATAGGGAGCGTCAGGAGCAAGTCGGGAAATGCTGTACTACAAAACAGCACTTTTTATCAGTGGTTATTTGTGTAAATTGGGGTAGTGCTGCTGACAGTTTCTGGTAGTATCTACTAAAAGTTATTTGTTTTAAATATTTAAAACAGTGGAAGAGCAGCTTTTTGCATTTATAATTTGTTGCTCCCATAAAAGTTTAACTGCACTTGAGGGCCCATATGTCTCTCGTTATTCAGGTTTTGGTCTTTTTAGAAGTGCAGCACTGCTACATATTTTCTACTTGTGTCTACAGGGATTCATTTATTGTGTTTGTGAAATGGTGGGAGGTGTGACATTCACTGTTATTCACAGCACTGTTTCTCCCATTGTCCCATTTTTTTATTTCCTTGGTGCCTTCTCCTGGACCTGAAGACAGCCCATCAGTCACCATGCAGACTGGATACCTTCTTAAGGACTGTTGTGCGTGTCCAAACCACCACAGTAAGAACTGATTCCTCTTAGGTGACGGAGCCATTAGCACATTTATTTTAATCTCCTCCCTTTGCTTCACAGATCGCTGTACAGCAGCCCACACACATGGCTGGAATTTCACTAAAGCCAATTGATGTTATAGAAATTTCTTCAGCAGAACTGTAAATTTCATGGCGGCATTGCACTCCACGACATTTGCGTGTGTGTCAGCCTACATGTTCCACGTCCCTGGCTATGATTATAGTGGACCTACCTGGCCACATGGTTAATAACAGGGGAGAAGTGGGTGGGTCCATAGAGACGCACAGATTTGAGACTCTGGTAATAGGCCTCCATCACCCCCTCGATACCATTGCAGTATGGATTCTGTGGATTACCATTCTGCACAAAAACAGAAAGACAAAACCGTTAATAAGTATGGGAGGGGCATTGCAACCTTTGACGTCAGAGAAGGTTCAGACTGTCCAGTTGTAAAGATGAGAAGACCTTGGGGTGTCTCGATTTTTTGAGATATGCTTGTGGGAAACTGGTTTTGATTAGACTTGTGTTTTGAGAAGAGGACAAGATAGCTAAAGAGAGCCATAAACTCCTATGACCTTGTTCTCATGGAAGCTTGGGTATAGCTAGGCTGGTGGGAAGGGGGGGTTGGCAAGCTGACACTATACTGCATTTGATGTGTGAACAAATGAGAGGTTTTTTTTATTCATCGAAAAGTAAAGAATAACATTTGATGTCAGTTTTACAAATGTTGCAAATTGGATTCATTGTTTGCTTTGTATATAATTAAGAAATGTATTTATTTCTTACGCACAAAGGTCCTTGGAAGTTTTTAGTGTGATTAAAATTTATGATGGCCATAATTTTTCAGCTGTATTAAAGTATATATTTTTAATAGGGGATGTGTAGGCTTGCATCAAATTTCTCTTAACAGCTGCTGCAACACAATTCAAGTGATTGCATTCGGACTCAAGAAAGCCTTTAGCCTTTTCTTTGCCTCACTTTGTACCATTATTCCAAGCTGAAGACAAAGACAGTAAGTTTGAGGCAATTGAGGCAAATCAAAGGCGAATGGTCTGATTCTGCTGTCTGTGAGTTTCACTGCGCTTTAATGTCATTTCAGGACTTCTATACCTCATTTACAAAGATTACACAGGAGTTTTTCTTCTTCAGGATGATGCTGTTGGTATCTTTAGCCAACGGCTAACAGTTAATTAACATACAGTGTGCTACCGTCATTGATTTAATGTCAGCCAGCTAATATTGTGAAAAATGTGTTAAATATATTCAAGGGCAATTAGAATAACTTGCTTACATTATGTCTACGGGAACATCTGGGACCGACACACATTTGAACACTATGCATCAAAGTGAAAATGAAATTGAATATACTTTGTTTTGATATATTCAGAGTCATTATTCAGCGAGTGTAGCTGAAAGGAATAATGAGAACAGCGCCACCATGAAGGAGAAAATAAATAAAAACATATTTCTAGATTTTATATCCCTTTATGGGAAAAAGAGCTGGGATGGAATTACATTTTATTTTCAAAACAGGCATGTTTTGGCTGCAAATTGCAGGATAACAGCATACAATAACACGCATACTCAGAGACATCAAAATTGGACACCCCAGGGCCACAACATCAATAATACTCCAATATTATCAAAAAATATTACCTAGTGTAAAAGGCAATAGTGGGTTGCAAGCCATTAAGGATGTAAAATCCAATCTTACATTAAACACAATACACATATTTTAGGGAAATGTCGACAGTTTAATTCTTCTGTTGCAGCATTTCGGTTTTGAATATCCCGAGGCAAGCCATTTCACATGTTTAACTCTGCATGAGGGATGGATAGCAGGAGAAGCAGTTTGGTAAAATCCGTTGTGGTGAGATACAGATTGTTTGCACCAGAGGTTACAAGGAGACAGCACATAATGATAATTTGTCTTGGAATGACTTTGCCACTTCTTTTAAGAAGTTGAACCAAAGTTGTTGTAGTGCTGTTGTATCTCTGCAGCCCTCCACATCCTTTCAAAAATTTTTTAAAGTGATGTCTGGTTGACTGGGTTTAAGATAGCAAACAATACATTATTTAAGCTGCCCATATGTTTAGGGCTTCCTAATTATCTCAGCATGAAACCATCTTGACTAACTCTGCTTGGTTGCCCACGAGTACGAACACAGCACACATGAGACTCCTTTGCTTTGTAAATGGAGCTTGCATAATTAAGTCAGATTCAGTGGTGGCTTTCTCTCACTGCAGCTGCACAGCTGCAGACTTCCTCTGTAAGAGCTGACTTAGTTAAATCCTTAATGGTTAGATTAATGCATATGTGCCGTGTCTCAAGGTCTGGCGCCTCTGGGGGAGGCTGTTACCCAACGCTGAGCAGCTGTAATGGCTGCAAACACCTCTGGAATAACATCTGGAAGTGACAGTAGACCAGGGAGAGGATTATGGGTGGCTGAGGAGTGGTCAGGAGTCCAGGACGTCTAGAGCCCCGGAGCGCTTGACAGTGGCAAAGTGGTATGGATGGATGGATGGATGGACAGGTGGAGGATGAGAGATGAAATGGTTGAATACCGATAGTGTTGAATGGAGGACACAGATAATCCAGATTATTTATCTTTAATGGGTACTGTGTGTATGACTTTTTGATGTTAGAGTTATCAAATGATTGTCAAACATTGATTGTTGTCACTTCAGAAGGACTTAGACTGGCAGTATATAGAGAAAAAACAAGAAAATGTGGTGCTTAAAATGGCTTGTTCACAGCCAAAAACTAACCAGCTCATTTGGCTTCCATCCCCACAGCGTGCGCAGGCTGGTTGGTTGAATTTGCTCATGTTTTTGGACAGCAGCGTTCATCACCCACCAATACACTGTTGCCTGTAATTGGTCATATGTGTATAAAAGTGTGTGGATGCATGCTGTGTGTTTTCAGTTTACTTTTACTGAGTTTGTTTTTTTACGCAGTTCTAGTATAATTTATATATGTTTATATCTTTCTCTGAGGAACATGTAAGTTGCCTGTGCTCGCACTGTGACAGACAGGCTCCTCCGACTGGAAGATTTATTCTCAGTGCCATGTTCAGCAGCAGTTTGAGAGCAAGCCAAATCTGAATTTGTTTTAAAACTGCCAGTCTTAATCTTAATGTTGTTCAAAATTAGCACCACATTTTACATGAGCCCCACTGCTTCATGTCACAAAGATTTTAGCATTGTCAATGAACATGTTAGCATGATGACATTAGCATTTAAAGCAAAGCAAAGCTGTGCCTACTGTACATACAGCCTCACAGAGCTGCTAGCATGGCTGTGGTGTCTTGTTTCACTTATTATTTTATTACTTCCATCATTCAACACTTTGAGGAAGATGTTAGCATTGTTAGCACTGGAAGAACAGTGCACCCGTCCTGCTTTGTGCCATAAAGCAATATATTTTTATGCTGTAAAAACATTTCCTGCCAAATCTAACCCAGTGGAGGCCTCGTACAAAGTGGCAGTCTTCTTGGAATAAAGAAACAGGCAGGTGTTTGCATATTTCATGTACGTTTATTATATGTCCCTATGGTTTTGTTTGGTTATGGTGTTTATGTGGAATAAAGGAACAGGCATGCTTTATGTACATTTATATAGGGAAATGGATGTACAGATAAATGTTCATACAGTATGTACCTATATATGGATAAATGGAAGGATATATGATTGGAAAATGTGTGTATGTAGACAGACAGGTGGATGCTTGGATGATGCAAATGATATGAATGAAAGTCGTCTCCTTACCAGGGCAAACTCGTGCGAGACCCGTCCGTCTGGGGGAAGCTTGGCACCAAATCCCAGTGCAGGAAACAACTTGTCGCTGTCGTAGTCCTGGATGATCTCTCCGACGGCCCGCAGCGCCATGGCGTAGTCATTTAGCTGGTATGGGCTCATGTAATGGAGCGAGGTGGGCTGGGACGGGTTGCCTGGGACCCGATTGGTTCAACACAATAAAACACACATCAGCATCAAACTGTAATTATGCCTGCTCCCCCTGGGCTGTGAGTCATATTAAAATAAAAAGAAGGGGAGTGGGTGGAAGGGGGTTAAAAATGCAGACTGGAGTTTTAGTTGCACAAACATTTCTCCAAGGCACAGCTGCACTGGAGGAAAAAATAATCTCACTTGTTGCCTCAAACCTCAGCCGGTAGTGTGAGGAACCATAATTTCACAGTGTAGCTAAGTAATATACTACACTACACTAATAATATGATAAACTACAGTGACCTGCTGACCCTCCAAGATCTTCTCTCCCACTGTCATAAATGAATGAAATCAGTAAACATGTGATTACTCAGAAATAATGCAGGATCGTCTGATTACAACATTTTTATTTGCAAAATGACTCCTCTTTCCTGTACATAAATTCAAGAAGAAACAAATTACTTTTAGAAATTAGAAATACTTTCCAACTTCTGTACCATCGGTAGGAATCACCCCTAAAGCCTTTTCTTCTTTTTGTAGACGTGAATCTTTAAAAATGGTTTAGAAATACGTAGTTTTGTTTTAAAAAAGGCTCAGTAATTTCCTAAAACAGCTGGGCACGGATTAATACACACTTGGTGCTCTAGTGAGTATTTCCGGCAGCAGGACGGTGTAATAAACTACAGCTCCCATGTTCATCATAATGACGGAACATGTCACCCAGTCCAACAGTGTGGCTCACTGATGTGTTTCTAATAGTTTTTTGAACAATGGACCTTTATGGCACAGATGAATACGATATATCAGGCTTGGGTTACAAAGACAATACTTGTTATAGGATCAATTCATTGTTGGTTTTGGTCTTCTCATGTTTTGTTTTGGTTTTATAATAAGGAAAACACAGAATATCATCAGCCTTGTACTTTAATATGCAATTGCAGTTTTACTCTGACAAAACTTCTGTTAGTTTGCAAATATGAGGAACTGAGGCTCAAAGAAAAACTTCAGCATGGTCCCAACCTCCAACAAAAAATGATCTAACTATATGCATAATATCCCTATTACTTCAGCCATTCTCAAAGACGGGAATTTGATTTCATGGCAGCAAAGAAAGCCACCCATTTCTCCTGTGACATAATGATGTCTCCAAAATTGTATTACACATATTAACTGACTGAATCTTTCTTCCTAAAATGAGAACATCACTCATCTGTGTGCGCAGAATTGCTCGTTTTGTTCGTTAAATTGTTGTCACTGACAAATGCACAGCAGTTTACCTGCGGGGCTTCATAAACACCGACTACATGGTGACAACAATCTGAATTGGAAATGCAGTTTCCAAATTTGTGGGTGTCACGAGTTTCTGCCTACGCTGAGGCACAAACTGTACAAATTGTGGTTAATAAAGAACATCAAACTGAGCTCAGATGCTTAAAGTAATAGATAATGTTCACATAATCGCCCAACTTTCAGCTACTTGTCTCCAGCTGAGTAAAAGATGGCAAAGTGTCATTAGAATAAGCAAATTAAAACTGACTGATAAGGAATCACTTAAGAGTTCACATCAAATAAAGATCCGAGTGTTAACCACCAAAGTGGTATCTGTTCCGATACACTTAAGGGATTTCATTTATAAGAGCAAAGCTTTTAAACACTTACCATTTGATGCCGTGAAATCAATTGCCACTGTGAAATTAATCTGAGTCCTACAAGAGAAAATAAATCACGTAAGGAGTAAAGTGGAATCATCAATCATGCTAGATTATACCACAGCATGTTTCAAAAGCATGCAGCAGCGAGCAATTAAGCAGCAGGTTACCGGCAGCTGCCTGTCTTAATGTTGGAGCTAAGAGATAAACATGATGCAGTAATCCTCTCAGCTGAGTCTACGCTACTTCACAACTGCAAGTGACTCTGGATTAAATGGTGAGCGTGATGCTGGTGCTTAATCTCTGCAGAATCATGTGCTGCCATTTATTGTGAACTCACCCGCCTCGGATGTAGTCCAGGAAGGAGAGCTCAGTGTCCACCAGGCAGGACAGGAGGGTGACCTGCCAGTCAGAAAAGTGCAGGAATAAGACTTTTTACTCACTTTTACAGAGTGTACCGAGTCTGTTGATGTTTTTCAGATTAAACCAATAATCATAAATGTCTAATTTTGTCATTTTGTGATGGTTAAAACTGTGGTCAGGCTGGGTAGGGAGACTCCTTACGTCTCTCTCTAACATGCGGTTCTGTGTCTTGTTGCCTTACAATACAAACTCACCAAACACAAGCATGTTTATGAAGTTCGTGTTACTCAAATCTAATGATTCCTATTTAGTGTTAGCAGTTGCAACCCCCCAGAATAATGAGGTTGGTGTTCGCGACCACCCCGCCCCCACAGCACTGGGAAATTTAATTCACAACACACGATGTCCGAGACTATTCAGGGATTACTGTAATATAATTATAACACCATGAAAGCTACCAAACTCACACAAGAAGCCCACAGACAAGAACAACAACTAACTCGATTTTGGCTTTAATTAGTGTTTGACTCTCACAAACACACTCAATAAAAACTATTTTAAGGCAAATTATATCGCTGGTACAGCCAATGTAATGTAAAAACCATTCCCCAGGCAGGTGATACCTACCTATCTAATATGACTTCTTTAAATTGAGACAAGATACACACAAAATTACATTTTTTGATAAATAATATGGATATTTTTCTGTGTATATTGCACTGAATGTGTATGTCTATGTAAGGTGAACTTATATATAAGTATATAGTGGTTTTTATTTTGCTGTTTTTGTGTCATTTACGTTGGTTATTTTCAGCGTTGATATTATTATTTCAACTTGATGTATAACTTCTGATTTATTTCTATACATATTTTCATGTTAAATTGAATTTGAATATAAAAGACCTTATGAATATTGTAACCCCTTGTGAAGGAAACTGTCAACTATGTTGAAATATCTTTAATGTAAAAGGGGATGTGAGAACTAACCAAATAAAGAACGATAAAAAAAAAAAACATTCCCCAGTCTAGAATATGTTATTTTATTTTTTTCTCCACAACCATCTGGCGACTCCCGGAAATTATTTTGGGACCGTCTTGGGAGTCGCGACCCCATGGTTACACCCCATGGAACCACTGGACTAGAGAATGGCTGGATTAAACTGTCTGGGCCCAGAGGCAAAAACTTACTGCTGGGCCGCTGTTGAAATCAATGCTATATATGAAAGTTTCATTATAGAAACAGAAACCAACCAGTGCTCCTACACTGGAATACTGGGATACTTGGAAATTTGATGAAACAAAAATGCACCATGTGAGCCCATTATAAACTAAAATAATAAAAGGTATTATAACTACATTTAGACACAAATGCAAGACAAGACCTGAAGATGACACAGTTATGCAGGGCACAGTTGATATTGTACTTCAGTAGTGCAAATCCCCTGGGGCTTTTGGGGCCCCTGGAAGTCTGGGGTCCCAGGGCAGTTGCCAGATTTCCCGGCTGGTAATGAAGCGGTATTTGAGAGTTGTAATTTTTCAGTTCCAACCTGCACTGTACAGTATGGATGTATGTGTGGTACCAAATCTGATCTTGCCATAAAGATTTACAGTCACAGGAAGATCTCCATAGGAAGATATTTTTTAGTATGAAAGACAACGAGATACGAGATGGGCATTTGCGGTGGCACCTCTATTCAGTTAAAACCTGAAGGCACATGTACAAACAATGAAGACAAACAAAATGTGTTTGAAACAACTGGGTTCAAAAGTAATGTGATTATAATTATTATTATTATTGTGTGATTATATATTATATTAGTGTTTCCCTGACACTGTTTTCTACCTGTCTTTTTGACATCACTGTCACTTCCTATTGGTATACAATGTTGAAAAAATACATGTTCAAACAAACTCTGAATAGCAATTTGGAGTGCACTGTAAGTGCGTTGTGTCAGAACAGAAACAGAACAGAAAAACATCAGTGAAAGCTGCACAAACTGTTGACTCACCGTTCCTGAGTTTTGGTATTTTTTCTTCTTCTTTCCTTTTTTCTTTGGATTGAGCACCTGTGGAGAAAACATGCGCTTGAATCCACTTTGACGTGTCTCAGTGAGCAGTGGGTGACACAACGGCAGCATGAGATCTTGACTCACACCTTCTTCATGGTTCAATCAACATGAACTCTATCAAGCAAAATTAAAATAAATTATTGTTTTTAAATAAATCTGACAATACCGTATTGCATGGGGGGTTAAGGGGGAGATATTTCTGCCTAAAAAAAGAAAAACATGAATCTGTAATACTGTGTCATCATATGTGCAGATTGTTAAAAAAAAGAAAGAAAATGCTCACGTCAATTAATCTAATAAAAGAAGTTAGTGTCTAAATGGATAATTTTATTTTTTATAATGTGTGTCCACAGGGATATTCAGAGTTTTGAGTCGTTGTTTGGTTTGATTGACAGGTGTTTCATGAGCTCCTCCGTGGCTTTTTACAATTTGCTTAAACTTGAAGTTACCAGAGCCAAATTTGGTGGGTGACGTCACAGACACTCCTTCACTGTTTGCTTACAGTCAAACAAAGTGACCGTTTTAAGGATTAAAAAGCTGTTGAGGAAGTCTGGAGAACATCCAGCACAGAGCTGATTCGAAAAAGGCAGAGGCGACATGGGAATGACGAGTTGACGTCACGTGTTACGTGACACGTGTGGAGAGAGAACACCCTGCTCATCCTGCCTCTACAGTAAGCGATTCAGGTTGTGCTTCATCAGCACCTTCACTGACTCTTGAACTTCAGTGATTTAAGGTTTACTCTCATGCAGCTGGTGTTGAATTTAATGGACCGGTCAGTGAACGAGCATTAGAAGAAGAGACAGAAGCCAGTCCTTTGAGGAACTGGTGCTATTTTAACAGCATGTGCTGTACAGTATTGTGTTTTTCAAGTAGGGCAAAGCATACTGTTATATATGTATGTATAATTGCTGATGTATTCCTCCATGTCAGTGTGTGCAGTGCAAATGTAATGACTTGAATCGAAATATATAGACCAGAAAGGGAGGTTTTTACATTTACATTTTACATGTAAGCCCCTTCCAATCAATAAAAAACTGATGAATAACTATGAGGTGGTGATGCATTCCCAATGGAGAGTAACAGCACTCAAATTGAATAAAACCAGCTCACCTTGAGGAAGGCTCTGGGAAATGTTGTCATATGGGTGCCTGAGTATGTATGTGTCTACATTTTAAATGACCAGATCAAGGTTATGTACTGTAAACCGACATGGGAATTTCCACAAGCAATGGATCCATCCATTGCCAAGCTCTGTGCTTTCCAAGCATTTGTCCAGTTTTAGTCTTACTGGCACAGGGCGCCTCCTCCATTATGTTATATGTGGTGGTGTGTGTGTGTGTGTGTGTGTGTGTGTGTGTGTGTGTGTGTGTGTGTGTGTGTGTGTGTGTGTGTGAAGAATATCACCTCATAGACGTGGAACTGTGACTGGCTTCTGGACATTTCTCTGTAGCTGGTGCTGAACTCGCCGATAAAGTCATGGCTGTAAAAAGCGAACACAGTCACATTTTAGTGAGTATTACAGTGAAAAGCAATATAGTGAAGCAGCTAAAAAAAACCGCTAAGAACCCATAATAACAATAAAAATGCCTGACAGGAAGTACAGATTTGATTCATTTCTTTGTTGTGTATTCACATTGTCTGTAAAGTCTTATTCAAAGTACAGGAGAAATCAGGAGTATCACTAACAAGCTCCTTAGTAACCGGAGGCATGGGCGTAGCAACCAATTTCATAATTTCATGGAGATAATCAGTGCAGTTGGAATCAGGGTCAGAATGCCCTTGAAATGTCAAAAGCTGCCTGTGAAATTAACAATGAAGGGGCCCCTCAATACTGGGAATTCACAAGATAAACACTATGTTTATTCCCCGACTGACTCTATGAAGTTATCTGTCAAGAGACCGTTCAAGCAGTATTAATAGTTAATGTGTATTTAACGCAGTAGGGAGTGTTGTCAAATGTAGGGCTCTGAAGTGATAGTTTTTTTTACAGTATCTACTCAAACAGTTGAAAACAAGAGGGCGGATAAGGACAAACATTTTGGAGCAAGATCTGTGACTATAATCCCAAATGCCTTTCCCTACTTTGCACATATGCTCTTACATTTTCAGAGCACTTTTTATTTTGTGCCATCAGGCGAAAAGTTGTATCTTTATATCTTAGACTGGCATGTAGGATTAATAAATAAAGAAATAATAAGAGTCACCACAATATATAGCTCATGGGTAATTACTACTTTTACTCTGCCTCAGGGTCTTGTTGCAAATGTATGTGGGGGTTTTTTCACAGCTGGATGCCAATAAAATGATAACACTGTATAGGTGGATGGCGCATAATAACATGCGATGTGGAGCAGACACTATCACTTTAGATTAACAGTACAAAAGAAAGAGCATTGTTCCCTCACCCTCCATCTCTGTCCCAGTCGTACACCTCCACCTTAATGCTCCTGTAGGGAAAGAGAAGAGGGACGAGGGAAGGAGAGGAAAATCCCATTAAAAAACCAATCAGCACAGCTGATTTACAGTCTTTCTGCTTAAAAAGAAAAGGCAACTGGTCCGTGGAAGGCTGGGGTGCTACGTGTTTATTTTAAGGTGGTTATCAGTATTCCCTGGTGTAACTCGGGGAAATAAGAAAATGTAATAAGAATTACAAAAAGATGAAAATAAATAAGAATGAGGGAGCACTCAGATAGCACATACCGCTACCAAGGCTGCACAGTCCTTTGAATCTGTATCAGAACGACATAACACAAAGGTATTGATGGGAAATATTCCTGCGAGTGTTCATGTCCTCTGAGAACTCAAGACGGTTGTATGATCAAAGAGTCGGTTGTGTGAGGGTTAAAAACACTGTGCATGGTTCAATATAGCACTATATTCATTAAATTAGCATTTAACTACCTTAAACAACAAAGTTTGGCTGACGTGAGGCATCCATGTTTGTCCATGTAATAATGTGCCACATTATTAAGAGCCAGGTTGGATCTATGTGAGCTTTTGGAGGAATTCTAGTTTTTCCGGTGCTACTTCCCGCTGGGTGTTCATGTGAACGGTAACATGTTGCAAAACCTGGTAACTCCTGTAACTCTCACATGGCATGAGCACAACATTAGCCAATGGCATGCTGTCAAATTTTGGCTAAGCAAATTTGGGGACTTGGGGTCTAAAAGCTAAACTGATCTAAGATTTCTGTTGATGAAGCGCAACATTAGCCAAGTTTAGCTTGCTACAGCATTGCTGGCACAGTACAGTGGTACTCTGGTTGCGTCTTGTCATGGTAGTTTTGTTGTTTAGTTAAAGGTGTCAGCACATGTTAGTGTAAAATTTTAAAATGTTGGGTAACTAAAGTAAACACGAGTTACGAGCAGCCTTATCTTTTCGGTGGTAAGTTTGGTATTTGCAAGCAAAGCTGCCACTAGATATTACTAAAGAGCATAATCTTTCTGATTGCACCCTTAAAGACCAAGTGAAATAAAAAATGCATTTTTCACGTCCCTGTGTTAAGTGTTCTGCTATTCATATGTATACAATATATCAAAAACTATTTTTTTCCTATTTATTCAAAACTGTAAACATTGTCAGTGAAGTTGTTAGTGGGATTCCTACTGTCTCCTACTGTACCTGTCATAGTCTCCATTACACAGCGCCCTGACAGGAATTTTAAAAGCCTGCCACACTGGATCCAGAGTATTCTTCACCACTTCTGTTTTGTGGCAGATGGTATACCTGTGAGACATACAAAGCTGTTAACGGATAACAAATTTAAGTCCAACTGAAATCTCATTTATTCATCCCTTTTTGTAGTCAAAAATAATGTCAACGTCTTTTTTAAATGCATTGTTAATTGTTCTTTACTATTTAAAGGAAGAAAAAATGTATTTGCAGAAATGCTCCTCTTCCTCTCAGTTGGCTGGAGGGGCATGTCGGTGTCGGTGTGTTTGATTGACAGCGGCAGAGTGGCGGTGTAAAGAGACATTTGCTCATCCATGTGAAACATGTGGGGCAGGAAGCTTGGCGACTTAGTTACTAGGGCTAGTTGGTGAACTACAGTAGCTGGCGAGCTAACCATTAACTTGCTAGCCAGTCTGTCCGGGCTAGCACTAGTAAGTCACAATAGCTCCTAAAGCTTTTCTCTATTTTGTCTCCACTGTACTGTGTACATCCCCCTGACATTTTGTTCAATAAAAAGTTATTGAAGAGAGAAAATAAAGCTCTCCGAGCTAAAGAGCTTGCTAACGGAAAGTTAGCAAACTCGTGTCTGCAAACCATTGCTCTTTTGTCGAACACTTTTTACTCTGACAGCACAGCTAACAAGCTACTAGCTTCATCCATTTTGGACTCTCCGTCTCTCCGCTGTATCGAAATAAGGTCTCCATCTATGTAGATGGATACTGGAACAGGGGCGACATCATGAAACCAAAAATTATTAAATACAAATTTCTCCCTTTTAGTTTTGCATTTTTTCTCAAAGGAGAACACAAGACAAATTATTTACAGAGCAGATATGTGCTGTAGCAGACAAAAAAAAACCTGTGTGCAGCTCTTCTCTTTGTTAACAAGGGGGGTGTAATCTTAAAAGTATTTTATAAAGCATGATCTCTAGCTGAAATAACAGCTTCCTGTCTTTTTTTTCATGTGGCACCTAGTCTGGCTCTTTGTAGCCGCAGCGTGCTGCTGTTATACCCTGCAGCCGAACATTTAGGCTGCATCAGTAAATACCCAGCTGCACAAAAAGAGAATGTGTGTCTTCACTAAGACACTGAAGTCGACTTGAATAAAAGCATCTGCGCGGCAAAGAAACTGCGACCTCCACACACAGTTTTCACTTGACTCCATCTTATCCATCGCTTTCTCCTCTTGTCAACTCTGTCCTATAACTCCTCATACCTCCTTCCGCTGCTTTCTCCTGTTAACGGCTGGATGGCATTAGGCATATATACAGCACCAAGAATTATATAACATCACATAGGCAGTTTAGACCTTATATTCTCTGTATGGTAGCTTTTTGGAGCATGAAAAAGAGTCTATATGCATTTCAGGCATTGTGTGTAAAACTGATATAGCTGCTTTTGTAAATTCTGAAAATTGATGCCCACAAATACCACGGGGAAGATGCTTGTCAACTTACGATCCGTCTTCATTACTGCGGTAAAAGACGAGGAAAGGATCGGATTTCCCAAAGAAGTCCTTCTTGTCCAGCTTGTTGCCACAAAACTGCAGCATCACCGACTCCTGAAAAGGAGGAAATAACCAAAATATAGATTACACAGCCTCGGGTCTGTCAGTCTGTCAGTTTATTAGCTGTAGATACATTCTGTTTCTCCCCAAGTGACATTCATTATTACTTCTTCTATGTTCACGAAGAGAATACAACACATTGTATTTGTACAAATTTTGACCTTCAACTGCCCCAAAACAGAGACTAGAAGATTAAATCACAATTATCAGGCTTAATGTCAGCCTCAAACGCTCTGACACTTGCATATTATTACCATGATATCATCTCAGATCTTGTTGTGAAGTGATGTATCTGCAGGTTGGCAAACACACCGCCAAACAACACAATAGGCCCAAAATGGCAGAGGTACTTTTTCAGAAATTGCTGTTTTTTTCTGTGACCAAATGTTTGAGGTGATTTTCTTTTTCCCTTTGAAAGAAAGGCAGAGTCACAGGCGGGCTCATCACAAAGTCCAACTGAAGCCATGACAACAGTGTCAGCGTCAAACAGTCCTCTTACACTGGTTGACAAGTAGCACCATGAACAAAATTGCTTTTTGTTTTTTGTCTACAGAGCCAACAGAAATAAAAAACCAAACATCCTCCGTGCGACAACACAACAAATCTGTTAAAGTCATAGGTGTCATTTACACTGGGGATGCTGGGGACGTGTCTCCATCGCGTTTTGAAATGGCCGATTTTGTCCCCATCACTTTTTAAAAGCATAATCTGTTAAAAATGTTCCGAAAAAGTAGCTTGCACCAAGAAATGTTAACTAACAAATGAGAACGCTTTGAGAAAGGTTTATTTGCGCAATAAGAAAACATACAATGCAATGTAAATATAGAAGAAACAAATGCATTGTCCAATAATGCATACGGATGACTGTTACTTGTGTGGTCGACGTGCGTTTTATGCTGAGTATTTTCGTATCGTCGACTACTAGCCGAGACTAGGCCCTTTTGATGCGCTGCTATGCAATTTTTTCCCGACCCGCCGTAATTATCTACTCTGACCTCATACTGATCCCCCCATTACATCGCCTAAACACGCCTCACATATGTTGAAGATCATTTAAAACATGCTTTTTCATCTGAGCCCTTATTTCCCCACCACTTTTCAACACAAAGTGGCACCCTTAGTTAAATGAACATAACTTATTAAAATAAAGCACAGTATCTATTCTGTGATGGCGCTTGATGCCTTTTCTGGCTTGCAGCGATACAGCGTACAGACAATACACTTCAAATTTCTAGTGATATAGCAACGCTAGTGTCTAAGAAATAATATCTTTGATGCGTCTTTAAAGCAATACATATCAGCGATAAAATGCACTGAAGGAAAGTGAACGTGTTAAGAGAACATAAAATACTGTATGTTTGTGTACACTCAGCTGTTTAATACAACAGCCCTGCAAGAAATCCTCCTACCTTCATGAAGGTTATAATGTTCAGGTTTTGTTGATTCAACTGTATGTGCATTGGAGGCTGTGGTTTGGGGTGCTTGTATTGAGTTATACTGAGAGGTGTAATATTCTGTCCACTATCCTTGATTTAAATGGGGTGAAAGTAGGATTTATTGCAGGGCTGTTGTATTAGACTGCATTGGCTTTAGCTAGGTGAACCTAGTAAACTGTCATCTGTAATGTATTTGTGTTTGTATTAGTCCAAGAGGGCATTCATGTATGAGTAAGGTTGGATAAAAACGACAGCATTTTAATGATGTTTATGGCAAAATCTCCTTATTACAACCAGACTTGTGTCAAAAACTGCTCCTAGTAATTCTTCTAATAGTACCGGATGGGTCAGGCTTGTCACTTTGTAAGATATAAGAACCAGAAAGTTGGGCTAATTAGAGGAAAGTATCTGAAAAGTGTGAACGTTCTACTTCAAATGAATCAACAGGGGAACCAAACAGACGCTTACCCTGCAGTTGCTCAGCTCTTCTGCTCTCACTATGATGGTGCCACATTTCTTCCCTGGGATCCCGCTAGAAAAAAACAAAAAACAAACTAAAATACTCCCATTACATTCAAGCAGCCAAAGGCTTCAAGCAATGGGTTTGTGACAGGTTTTGAAACAACAGAGTTACAAGGAAAACCTGTCTGGGTAGAAACTATATTGTATTATAGTTTATTTTTAACTTTTTCCATCAGTATTTTATACTTTCGTTCCTTCTATTTTCTTCTCATGACCTTCTAAAAACAAAGACTTTGCTTTATACACAACTATTTACACTATATAACCCTGTTTGCATGAAGCACTGTGCATCAGCAGAATGTATTTGCACTGTCGCTGGATCTGTATCTAACAGAGAGGGAAACGCTGACCTGTATTTAACTGTACATACTGTGATGTAGATAGTGCATACTAGCTTATTTCTACACTGTATATATCATAATTACATTGATTCTACTGTACATAGTGGTTTGTTGTTGATTCTGCACATGACATTGTATACAGTATATGCACATTACGACTGGTTAGATGATTAACTGCATTTGGTTGTTCTGACACTGAGTCAAATATATTCTAATACATACTCATGTTTCTTGTTTCTTTTTCCTCATTCAATATTTTTCCACCACACATAATAGTTTCAGGCAAACTGAAGTATTTTATGACAATATTAATCAAGCTTTATTAGCATGTAAGATTATTCTGCGGGTAAAATATCAGTGAAGACCCCTGCAGACCTGGAATCAAATTCCTCTTCCTCTCAGTCTCTCTCACATTCATTGCCTGCTTGCCTAAATAAATATTAATTAATGCTGAATGAAAAAAACCTTCAAAAAAGAACATCAACAATAATGTAACCACATTCAGTGACATTTCAGCTGCAATGTTTGTTTACATCCTGAGCTGGCGAAGCGTAACATTGAGCCAATAAAGCCAAGGGAGACTGACCACTAAAAATAGACCAAATGAATGCCACAGACTCCGGGCCTGATTCAGAACGAGGAGGGGGAGATATAATTTGGCTAAGTATTGTCCAATAACATGTGTGGAGAAACTGATGGCAAATTGAAGCTTTGATATACACACCACCCCAACCCCCGTCACCTGAGACACACCGGCGTCCTTTGATGCACAGGGAGGCATTCAGTGAAATTAATTCACTGTACGAGCAGAGAGACTGCTCAGTAAGGGGGCAGATGGAAAAATGGCACAGAGAGAGAGAGAGAGAGAGAGGGGGGAGGAACAAGAAAGAGATTGACAGAGCCACAGAGGCAAAGAGAGGAAGACAGAGTCACCAGAAAGATGAGTGGATGAGAGGCTGTTGAGTGAAGGGAGAGTGAGGCTGAAAACATCAGTACATGGTTTCCACTGAAATGGGTTTTTAGACTCCTATACCCTTTTGTGCTGATATATTTGTAATATAAAGACGATATATCTTATATGCTAGACTGATAAAGCAGCATGTTAAAAAAATAGAAAGACCTCCTCCAAGCCTGCACCATACCCCAAACTGTATTTAATAACAGAAATGTATTTTTTGTGTTTTTTTTTATCCGCACGTCATAGGGATTTCTTCATATTCTATTTATTGTCTGGTTTGCTTTGTTTATGCTTGTTATTTTGGAAGTGTGCATACTATGTTAAGTTTCATATGTTAACCTGTCTGTCTTTATGTATTTTATTGTTGGGTTTTTTTTCTGTAAGTGACAACCCAAAATGACAGGGTCAGCATGTCAGGATTTTGCTATTCACTTCTCGGATCGGCACATCACGCCTGGCAGCTGTACCTTGACTACTTCCTCTCTCTGTGCGATGTGTCTGGTGAGCGCTACGGGCATCAGTCGATGAGCACAAATGATGCAACGCTACATGATGCGTTTGGTGTGTATTGCTCTATAGACAGCCTAGTATCTCCAGGATTTTGGTTTGTACTGGATTTACATCAAATACCAACTTATGGGGGCGTCATGGCCTAGCTATTAAGACACGTACAATGTACTGTGATTGCATCATTGACCCTCTTTCTCCCTTCATTTCCTGTCACCTTTCTAATGTACACTTTCTAATAGAGGTATAAAATGTCCAAAAACATGCTCAAATGAGACAGAAAGTAAGGGTGTGGTGGTCGGGGTGGGGGAGCTCATTCCAACTTTAACGCATGAGACTCGTCCTGTCACAGACCTGCAATTAATGTTGGATATTTTTGCTTTTTTTAAACCATAATGGCAATCTTTCCCTGTCATTAACCATACCTTAACCATAGTATGATGTGCAAATATTGTAGAAATAGAAGAAAATGTTGTTACTGTGAGGTTTTGCACAATCGTCCAATATCATCGCTCTGTCTGGCAACAGGGTTGTAATAGACAATCTTAGGATACTTGAGGCGCGTGTTTCATTCAAATAAGTGCAATAGTTCAGAAGAAAATAGCAAAAATAGTAAGAAAGTCATTTAAAAAGTCCTAAATTTGCACCTGGATATACGGATCCACCAAAAGCTAAAAAAGTACCTTGATACTTTGGTTACTGTTGAAATTAATTTAAGAGTTTCACCCAAAAGCAGCAACGAAACAAAGCTAATGACAGATTTCTGCGCTGTGAAATGTTCTTTTAGTCACTTGAGTTAATTTATATCATACACAAAGTGTGACATCATCTTACAATAATATTGTTTTGTGCGTTTATTGTCATCTTAGTCATCTCCGTTGTCTCTGCTGCTCTCTTCTTTTTCCTGATCCGCCTCCACTCGACTGAGCAGAAGTGTGATGCTTTTCACTTAAAATGTTTGTTTTTTGTGTGTGTGTTTCACTCGGAGGCATCGGAGTAAGTACAAAAACACACATACAGTTGCAATAATAAAGAATATCTAAAAATATCTGCACGTATCTAAAAAAGCCCGGATAAAAGTAAAACATGCAGATACAGTATGTATGGAGACACACACACACACACACACACACACACACACACATTGACAGAGACAGACAGACAGTCATGGGTGTAGACGCCAGTACAGTCACTTCTCTCTCACTTAATGTCTCTCTCTCTCTCTCTCTCTCTCTCTCACACACAGACACACACACACACACACACACACACACAGACACACACACAGACACACACACAGACACTGGTCCAGTGTGTGTCAGGGGATGAGGCGAGGGTCAGACTACTGATGGCTCGTTGCCTCGGGAGGAAAAACAAAAGCAACAACAAATTGTTCTCTTCAGTAAGCGCGAGAAGAAGCTGCAGCTCTGCTCTGTGTGTTGGAGGGCAG
The DNA here is from genome assembly GCA_002120245.1 of Maccullochella peelii. NCBI lineage: Eukaryota > Metazoa > Chordata > Actinopteri > Centrarchiformes > Percichthyidae > Maccullochella > Maccullochella peelii. The sequence goes on from LKNJ01001005.1 coordinate 109,077, forward strand.
TTACAGTAAGACACTCCAACTCTGTTCATCAATGTGGGATAACAAAAGAACGGTCTACTTTCTTGTTCAGAACTCGGTCCAGGTCTTATGAGGATCCTTTGAGGGGTTTAAGAGAAAAACGTGCATATTTGTTGTGTGAATGGTGAATACTTTCACTGGTGTAGATTAAGTTTACTAAAATCAGGGGTTTTTTTTGTTTTTTTTATCAGATTATATTCTTTACAAACGTTTTATGCGTTCCTTTTTGTTTTGGGATGATGGGTATGCAGAGATTACAGTATATTATATAGTCTATTAGTTTATTATTTATTTACTATTTATTTTAATGTTTTAAGTTTTATTGTCTTTTGTATATTTCATTGTTTTTCATTTAACTATTTTTGCATATACTATTTTTATTTTTGGTGTTAATTAGTCTAGAATTGTTTTACTGTTTACATTTGTATTGAATTATTAGTCTTATTAGTTTCTCAGCCACCTGTAAAGCACTTTGAACTACGCTAACCTATGAACTATATATCTTATTATTATTTTGTTTGATTGATTTATATATGGTACAGAATTATTGTGCTTTTTACTTGATAGTAATATGCAATAGATACTTTATATATAATATATATATATATATATAATATATATATATATATACTTGAGACTTGATAATATGCATGTAATGGTATGTTGAGCCACTGACATGTTGTTAACTGAGTTTCAGTACTTACACTAAAATGATTTTAAATAGCCTTAAACACAATACAGTACGAAGTTAACAAAACTATTCAAATCAGGTTTTGTATTTAGTAAACACGGCTAAGTGTCTGATCAAGCCTTTGGTGCCAGCTTTCTGTACTTAATAGGTTTTTTTGATACTTGGTGCTAGTGACAGTTGGGTCAGTACTGTGAGAAATTATTGACATTTGATATTTATACGTCAAGAAAGAAGAGAGGTATATATTTTAATCTGCAAATGTGTACAATCAGATCTTTTGTTGATGACATTTGCATTTCAGTGTGTAACACTTTTCTTTGTCTCTTCAGCCACGTATACACGATCATGCTAACCGCTCAGTTCTTCCTCCGTTTGTGCCAAACAAAGAAGATTTAGAAGATTGTTCTGGATTTTTCGTCAATATTAGATAGTTGATGTAAGAGAGTGATTGGAAACATGGGAAGAGTGAGACGGGGAAGACATCCTGTGCACTAAAGCATGTTTCCAAGCTACGCGCAAGCACACAAAGAGCAGCAAATGTGAAATCTTTTTAAAGAACTGACTATATGTTTAATCACTATTTTTTATACTAATCAGCGAGAGAGAGAGCAAAAAAGTCAGACATTTATTCATATGAAAATGCCGCTGATTATTTCTTTAGGCTTCAGTTGAGGCTTCAGTTCAGTTTAGGCTTCTGCAGAAAACGAGCTGGGAGCTCAACACTGACATCTTCCCTTTGGGCGAACTGTCCCTTTTCACTACACGCTGTTTACCATCTCAGCATGTTTATAGTCTGTCATTAGGCCTGCTGCTGTTTAACTATTCATCTCATTTGGCTGATGGAGACAGTGTACGCTTTCATCAACATCTTGGCTCATTTACGTGCTCCTGCTTTCGCTTCACTTCAAAGACAAACAGTGGCAAGTGATCTTAAAAACAACATGCTGATTTTCAATTCATACCACTGAATGGAACAGAACCGAAAATCAAAACACGAGCCCAAACAGTTTTGTGGCACCTAATGATAGTGGCTCTCTGATTAGAGTAATCCAATTCAAGCCTTTTGCCCCCTTCGCTTTCAATTAGAATAGCGAGTTTGTTTGTTAGTTGGTGCGTGTGTGTGCATGGTAACGTGTGCTACTTACATCAAAGGTTTTTCCAAGCGGCCTCCGAGGGAGCCGACTATCTCACCTAGCGTACAGAACGCCTGGCCAAGGAAGTCCTGCGTGTGTGAAAAAACATACGCGTAAACACATGAAACAGAAATAAAGAAAAAATTAGACTTTGAAGAGCTATGGGTGATGAGTTGCAGAGAGATGATATTTCTTCATTTGGCATATAAGGTTCACTGTTCCAAATGCACCATGCTACAACGTGCTAAAGCAAAGATTTGATTCTTTTCTTTGTCATATATGATAAACAACTGAATACAATGACTAAAATGTAAACTGAATATTCTCAGGTTTTGGTCTGTTGGTCGGATAAAACATCAGTCAGTCATCTTGGGCTCTGAGAAATTATAATGGGCATTTTTTACAATTTTCTGACATTTTATAAACAAAATGATTTATTAATTGAGAATTTAATCAGCAGATCAGCCTGTATTGAAAATAACCATTAGTTGCAGCAACAGACAATTTTTGGCATTGAAAGGCTTCCGTTCTCTTTTCCATGTATATTATGCACATTGACATCCAAGACCAGCGTGCAGAGGATCCTGTGTCCTTGTTGATCACTGCAGGGTGACCATAAGAGAGGCTTCGGATTCGGGTAGGAGGAGCCTTTGGCCAGCAAGAAGAGCAAAGCAGAAAGGAGAGGGAATGATTGTTCACGCACTGATACTGAGGCCTCCCCTACCAGATTGTGTATGCATGTGTGCGTGACTAAGTGTGCATGTATGTGTGCGTGTGTGTGTGTGTGTGTAAAAGTGCTCGACAGATGAGCCGTGTTGAGTCCGGCGGCCAGAAAGCTGCTCCAAAGATCTTTGCCGGTGCTGAGCAAATTTCTCCCCCAGCCGAGGTCTCGAAAACAAAAAGAGATGACAAAAACGCTCTGACCTTTCCATAAGAAGCTAGCAGCCCCAGCTCAGCGCCTGCTACGCCTCAGAAATCTAAGGCTAGAGGCTGCGAGGCACCTCAGATTAACAGGCTCAGTGGTGGCAGGAAAAAAAAAAAGGTTAGGAGGGTATCTCCAAGTAAAAAAGATTACAGATGAAGTTCTACAATCCTTCTTGAAGTCCCCCTGCTTTGTCCTTAAAGTGAAACTATCCAAGTGCTGCAGCGAGTTAGAGGGAGATTCTACTATTTGTTAACATGTGTCTCATTCTCATATTTTTGTCAGTTATGACTATTGGTCATGATAACGTTTCATGAATGATACTCCCAAACCAAAAACTTTTGATCCCAGTCCGTCAGGTTAAAATGTTAAAATGGTTACCACACCCACATACAGTATATACTGTATACAGTGGGGCAAAAAAGTATTTAGTCAGCCACCAATTGTGC